>JPKZ01000430.1:8532-27514 GCA_000803305.1 Toxocara canis | reverse complement strand
GGAGGGGGGGAAGGGGGGGACGGAAGCGGAGGAGGGAGTTAAGGTACACTCCCATCGAAGTCAGTCATGCCTCTGAAAAAGAACCTATTTCTTGAGTCTTCCGCGCACAAAACGGAATGTTTTGGCAGCAGTGTAAAGCGCATATTATGAATCTGCATAAGGCGTGAGACATCATCACTGGGCATACCACAAAAAGTTCACTATTCTCATTCCTTCATCACCTTGGCAGCACGCACATATACACAGACAATTACTGAAATGGAAAAGGTAATTCGAGTAACGAAGGCACAAAAGTGATGCGGATCAATTTGATAGATGGTGGCCCTAATCGATTCCTCCCTCCATTTCAGGCAAACCTTGGAGGAGTGAAATGGTTTGGACAAGAGTTAGTTCATAACGAAAAGAATGTGGAAAAGTTTTAAAGCATAAGCATACCGAATGACCAACTCTTCGGTAAGAAATCTTCAAAAATTAAAATTACAATGGTCTCGAACTTATGGGCGAACACTTAAATGTTTTCCGGTTCAGACAAAACCATCTCCCTTGGAACACCGAATCGATGCCAATCCGAAAACTCTCGAACCCCTGCGCAAACACAATTCACATCCACTCTGCGTATCATCGACGCGCGAT
Organism: Toxocara canis; assembly: GCA_000803305.1. Classification (NCBI taxonomy): domain Eukaryota; kingdom Metazoa; phylum Nematoda; class Chromadorea; order Rhabditida; family Toxocaridae; genus Toxocara; species Toxocara canis. The sequence continues at coordinate 26,881 of JPKZ01000430.1, read as the reverse complement.
AGTCGGCGCGCTGCGACGCCGAAAGCGCGTTTTTGCGGGAAAACAAATCCTTTCAAGTGAACAGCTGATTTCGCATCAATTTTCCACCAACCAGCAAACGTGCGAACATCGTTTTTTTTTTCGTTTTTACATTTCTCCCATCGTTTTTTTGGGACTCACAAAGATCGCATCCAAGGTAATATCGGATACCGACCAACATATCGCTGCTTGCAAATACAGAAAAAGAAAATAGAAAACGCCATATTTTGTACTTAAACAAAGTTATGTCTGAGGAATTTATGAGCCTCGAGCGTAACTTTGTCCCAACTAATCATATTCTAATGAATTTTTATTCAACCTTTTGTATTTTTTTTGAATTTTATACGCACTGTGTAACTACCGTAACTTCGTGTAACATACTAGTACTTAACCAAACATCAGTAACTTTCAAAAAAAATTTTTCAAAAAAAAACTGACGTCGTCAAATAATGGCAAATGCACATATTTTATACAGTGATAAAGAACTGTTAATACGCTTCGTCATTATAGGACGTCATGAGAAGAGAGAATGAATAAGGCAAAAAAACAAACAAATTGGCTGCGTATCGAGTACTTGTCCAAAGACGCAGAATAACCTATACGTGGTCATTTCGTGCATGGGGTCGCCAACGAACGTATATATATATAATGTATATATATATATATACACGTGAGAAGCATGCAATATTGTAAAATACATGAACATTATCACTGCAAAAGCAGTGAAACATGCAAATTTCATCTGTCTCTTTCACCACGACAGAGTTGTGCCATGGCGGGAATGGTCCTCATCGAATGGCACAAAACAAAACATATATATATACATATATATATGCACATATGTATATATATAACTGTTCATTTCTGGTGGTACAGAACAGAATATACAAAAAAAGAATAAGAAATAAGCGATATTTACAAGTTTAAGTGACCTGTCCCCAAAGAATTTTCATATTGACAATGAAGGATTTATGCACATATGGAGTGAAAGAAAAATTAAAATTAAAAACCAATAGCCTCACATTAACACGAGCTTTCCCAAAATCTTATGGTTTGCATGTTTTTGGTTCGGCTAAGTTCATGCAATTGCGATTAGTTGTAAAAAGTTTTTGTAACGGTGGCGACTCGCCCAAATGCCTCAAACTTGTTATGCATACTTAATTCCAGTACCGAAAAGCCCCGATTACGCTTTACTGTGCTCGGTGAACGTGCCATTTTGAGATTTGCAAACCATTGCATTCGTAACTGCAACTTGTGCAACGTTTACGACTATATAGCAACTCCAAGTGCTCCTCTATTTATTGCTTCTTATCCTGTTTCCATCGTTTTTGTTGCTTGGAGCTTTACCTCACGCAGTGTCCACATCTTCAAACAATCTCAAGCATAGGATGTGACAGCCCTTCGCTTACATGAAAGTCCCCTTTCACTAAATTTCCCCTACGTCTCGGTTGCTCAAAACAACCAACTTCTCCTACTGAAAAAAGCAACTAATTACCGCACGTCGTCGCAATTTTGGAAATTCTCTGCGACTTTTTTCCCTTTCATTGTGCGCAAGATATCCGGCTCATTCGATTCGACTTCCTGTTGAAAAACTCCGATTTGCCGATCGGCACATGGTGTTCTCTACTGCAACTAATGCTGTCTTGCCTGCTACAGCTAAAAATTCGCAGGCACTGCTGAGTTTTTAGGTGTATGTTGTGGGTAGGGTGGCTAAGTAGACTGCGATTCATCTGAAACGATCAAACATTTTTACATTGCGATTTTTGTTTCGATGGTTTTGACGATTTGAGTTGCTTTGCAGCATTCACATGCGTAGGGTGCTGTGAGTGCAGTCGTATGGGTGTTACATATGACATTGAATCACTTTAAATTTGCATAATATTGCAGGCGATTGAACCTTCAGCAGCCGAACCCTGCAAGATGTCGAAATTGACGGACTAGGGCGAATTTTTATGCCTTAGCGATGACTTTTTTGGTTTCATTTTTCGGCTGTAAGATGAAACACCAAACGGTTTGTTTAATAGTCGGAAGGCTGGCAACCATTTATTACCATGGAAATGAATATTTGTCTGTTTTCTGTTTCAACGGGAATACAGCGTCACAAAATGCACTCTTGCATATATTGGTACTTACAGTCATAATCGCCGCTCTGCTACTGGTCTTTGCTGGCGGCGTGCTATAAACTGTCACTTCGTTTTGCCTCATGCTGTCGCACGCTCATGCGATCGTGTGCCACGGCGCGCATTTCCTTGTGACGCGAAAGAATGCGCTGGGCAAGGAGATATGCTTGGACGAGGTTGTCCAGCATTGCGAATCTAGGCATTGCATCTCCCGTATTAAGCGGAAGAAGCTATACATAGTGATAAAGAAGTATTTGGTCTAAACAATTTAAACGCCATAGATAAACGGGCAGTTATTGAAATAGGATTTCACAGGCAGTATGTTGTAGTCACTGGCAATAAGAAACAGTGGAGGTTTCGAAGAGAGAACCACTCGCCTGGGTATTCGAACAGATGCAGCTTCGTAACGAAACCTATCATACGTGTTTGGTGTCGCCATGAACTGTATCTCACTTTTTTATAGTAGCAGTCAACACAGTTTCGTGTCTGTACTAATCCTGGACTCCAGTACCACCATAGGGATCGTGTGAGTTAGCAAGGAGGATCAACTACAGATTACTTGCGCTGGCTTCTTTCAGCAGTGTCCGCCGCCAGAGTGTTCCTGTTAGCGCTGTAAGGGAACAGAAGCTTCGAGCATAGGTAATATTTAATTGGAGTCGAGGAGGGAATCGAGAAAGCTTCCAACACGGGTAATCACTGAGTCACTGATCAAAAAAAAATCACTTTGAATGAATAGACTGTTTTATAACTTAGACAGTCTTTTCTTTCTATATAATCCAGCTAAGAACAGTTGGTGAACAAAGGGATGTGCTGAATCCCCCCATCTTCCCCCCGCCCCCCCTTCCCAACTTTTTGCTTCCTTCCAGTTACCTTTTTCTTTGCTGATAGCTCAGCAGCCCTCCTCTCAGTTGTGCGAAAAGGACCAAGAAACCTTTACAGTCTCAAATATTTTTGTAACATATGTCGTCATCGTTTCTGCCGATTATGTAGTTTCATTATCTAAAAAATGTAAAATCCACAAAATAAGTTTTTACCATCCTATGTGTACGCTTTCAGGGATCCGAAATAGTAAGTGTATCCCGATGATTTGCTTTGTCCACCATTTCTGCTAGCTTTCAACCGCAGTGTATCTCAGCCTTTTTTCAACGGGTGATTGCACATCGCACATCCCCTATTGACCTCGTATGCCTAACATTTAACTAGATAGGCGCAGAATTTTTATGCGCTTTCCAATTAGTTTATTTGTTAAATTCCTGACAATGCTATTGAGAAACTTTTTACTATCAACTAAACTGTACTTCTAGCCTGACGTCAAGCATCAGTGCAGTTTTTTCTGATGTAATTACTTTTTAAATACAACAAAAATGCCTTTCAGAACATGCGACATCTCTGGATTCACCGCGTGCTGCAAGCGGTATTGCTTTTGGCTTTTTTTCAGCAAGGTAAGAATCGTTCAGAATAATTTTCCATTCAATCAACTAACTAGCAGATCCGACTCGAAAATTTGCTACATCGACTGAGAATTAGAAATAATCACTTAAAATTTCGTTCCTTTTTAACGTTCTTTTGCTGTACTATGTGAAAAGGAATGTTTTGGAAAACGAATTGGAGCGTTCAGCAATTGCCAAAATTCATGAACTGAGGCCAGCCAATAAAATTCGAGCAAGTTCGATCGGAATTTTGTGATCCAAACGTGCTGTTTGTATTGTTATATCGCTGTACTTATCTAAAAAGCCAAAGTAAGTAGTCGTAATAGTAAATCGCCCTTTAACGTTCTTTTTGAAAGACAGAAAATTCTGTTTTCAGCGACTGCATTCGACCAAGCTCGTCCCTATTCCAAGGATTGATTGAACTAAGTCATCAAAAAAAAAAAAGAAAAACTTTGCCAATTTAGCCTTTCAAGCTGAAATATGCAAAATCTCCCCAAAAAAATCGTCAGCATAGTATGTACCTCTTCTAACACTAAGAACACTAAGAACACTAGTTCTTAGTGTGCCCTTTTTTGTCATATAACGCTCGTTATCTCTTAACATGTAGATATTGCACGAACAATAAAATGTTAGAGACGCTTCCCACAAAAACCTGTCGTACCTGTCGTCAGGTCAAATAATTTACCTGAAGTGATGCACTTTTACGAGCTGTGGGACTAATGTCAACTTTCCTCACTTCCAAGAATGAAGCGTTGTGAGATTAGAACATACGTCCAAAAAATCAAAATAAGTTAAGTGGCGGATTGTAGAAGCAGTTTTAGATAGCAGATGTTATCAAGATCAACCTTCGTTGTGCCTACCGCACTTGATTTTTTAAACATGTTTTGATCAGCGCAGTCTTTCGGTTTAGCCGATGCTAATTGCTAATGGAGGAAGAAAGTAATTAATGCATGGTTAATCTAAATAATATGGGTTTTAGTATAATTTTAGGAGACGCATCTTCCGGGGCACAGTGCTGGTGTGCTGGTACTGAAATTGATGTTTCGGGAGTAAAGCACTGCTTCGAGCTGGGAAAACCGAAACAGAATTCATGGACACAGGCCAATGACGACTGTGTGGCAAAAGGAGGCCATCTAGCACACCTTTCGAACCCTGACACCTATGACCTTCTACTGCCTTATCTCAAGCAGGAAAGTTTCCTTATATTCCAGTGTGCATCCATTCATAGGAAACTGGAACAGCCGAAATATTTCGCTGGAAATAATATAAGAGGAAGCTGCACTTGCGGTGCCACTTCGTCGTTCAACGTCATATTCAGGAAGCACGTTGAGTACATGCGCATATTCGCACATATTCTCTGCTGCGCTATAAGAATTATCACTGAAAGAAGTTCCAAAACAGTTCCATTTTTTTGTGTGCCCGCTGATCGAAGCGGAAGCATCCAGTGGAATCAAAAATTTTATGGCTTTGCGGGCCATATGCCCGTATAAAAGAAAGGAGTAGGCAAGAGGGATTTTTTTTTTTAAATGAAAAGTGGCGTTCATTGTTAACTATGTGGTGCAGCTCAACTGCCTGTTGCAATTCTCAGCGTTTCTACGTGACCTAACGACCGCTTTTACGTTTCTTCGACAGTTCCTCTCTTAAATGGTATTGTATTGCGTTTAGCTACGTTTACTGAAACGTAAAGGTATCGATCAATAAGCGTCGTTCATTTTTGGGCACGCCCAATTTTTCGTCGACAAGTAAATTCCACTTGTTCTTGCATATAATGTGTAGACAATGAATTCCTGTACAAGTACTTTAATGACGATGCCATTAAAGGGCTTGTACTGCAGTTTCGAAATCTTATGGGCAAAAGATTGAATAAGCTCCACATAACAGTAATTAAAGCCTTTAAAACCATTTCTGAACTATGACGGCGAACCGGTAAAAATGCATATTCATGGAAAAGGGCAAAAAACTAGATTGTCAAAGTAAAATAAGTACTTGAAAACGACTCAAAAAAGTACCGAAAAAAACGCAAGTAAGAAGTATATACATTACATACATATACATATATATGTATATATATATATATAATGTATATATAAATGAGCTGTCATCCCGAAAAGCTGCCTACAAGTTCATTTATTTTTCTTTCGAAGATGCTAATTTTTCAGGAGTACTTGGCACCAATAATGCTCGGGTACAGCGTTGGGAATGTTGAGCAAAACATTGTGGCCGTTTTGTGCCAAGGAAATACTCTCAAATCACTTCTCGCCGACAATTTCACTCAGCAGCTTATTTCCGGTGTATCTAATGTTTTATTAACGAAAAAGCATCAGCAATGACCATTTGTACGATATCTGTTGTAAAATTTCTGCGCAAGTCAAGTTGCTAAGCGAGCAAGCGGGTACATGTCTTTGACAGTCCGACAGCGGGATCTTTCTCTTCGAGATCATTCCTTTGATAGCTGAAAAATCATGTGTGGATTTCATTGCAGTAGAATTCTGCATAAAGTTACTTCAGTTTACCAGAAACCTTTTTACCTCATGCAAATATTTGATTTATGGAGTTATTACCGTAAACCATTTTCACGCTTCGATATGTTTTGCAATTTAGTATCAGTCGAGATATGATACTGAGTTTGCGGCAGCCTCAATTGTTATATGAAGGGGGTTCTTACACAGATATTACTTTCAGGTAGGCTTTTTATGCATACAATATACTACCGCTTCAGCGAAATATGTGTCACAATCGAATTTTTTTAAAAATTACCACTGTTTAGTACGCCATCCATTGCTGTCATTAATTACTGTCGCCATTCCGTCGGCACGTGATTACTTTTTTTCTATAGGGTCTGCAGTTCAGTAATGTTATTATTTTGTTGCAGAAGCCAAGCAGCGATGGCCGTTGTGTGTTCACTGAAGAACCCGACTTCATGCTACACTTTCGTGATTGCGACACCGCTTCTCAGATTTTATGCGATCGCCGTATCTTACTTATCTCTTTTCACATTCATTATTTGTGCTTCCAAAAGTTCTCTTTGAAAAAAAAATTTAAACAAGAACTTCGAATGTATGCATTATATACTGGTGCGTTTAATGAACGTTTGTCTTTTCTCTTTTTTGTATATAAAGATACATTCTCGAAAGCAACATTCTTTTCTGCGGCGATTGTAATCGTTAGCTGAATCTTTTTCTAAGTGCTAAATCTGCACAGTTCGGCGCCTTCCAAATGGCATAGCGGAAGCTTTCATTCATTTTTCATCCGCATCGCACATGAATAGTGAGAAAAGCAAAGCATGAGTTTGAGGGACTTTTTTACGGAATTTGAATTTTATTTTACGAAAGTTTTGCAGCAGTTGAACACTAATTGTTTCGGGCTCGACTTTTAAAGTTTGTGCTCTGTGTAACTTTTTTCTTCAGTTACCGTAAGAGGGCGACCATTCGGCGATTTTGCATTTCAAATTCGCCTATTTTTTTCTAAACTACGAATCTTTTTTTTTCAGCGTACGTGAAGGATTACTGCGAAATAGAAATCAGCTGTACACAAACGACAACGACGTTGCGAACTACGTCGAAAATGTATCTTGTTGTGCGATTTGATCGTGAGGATTTGCTAAGATACGATCGCTCGGGGAGGGGAGGTGGGGGTTTGGGGGGGTAAGACAGAGAACGGAGGGGGAAGGAGAGAAAGGGAAGAGATGGAGCACGGAGTTCGCTTGACTCTTTCAAACAAGAAGGTATCTCACAACATTGCAACTTTTCAGCAGCTATAGGGAAGCAAAGTTTCTTTGTAGCAAGATTCGTTTTTTAGTCCCAAATTCTCGTGGCATATATGGTTCTCTCTGATGACTCATAGATATGCACAGGAATGACCACCGTGATAAATTCAATGCCTAAATTGATAAGTTCAAGTGTTTTATTGTTCGTATTAAAAAACTCAAAATATTAATGAAAATATCAATTACCCTGATATGGCCAAGGTAAAATAAATCGTACGTTAGGTGCACTTTAGTTTTTACTGGTGACGAAACGTATGAAGAAGTGCATGCGAAAACACGCTGAAATATCGTCTTGAACGAACTATGCATGCAATGGGCAAACTGAGCCGACTGAGCGTTGATGACATTTATTAAATGTGGTTCGTTAGTGCTAAGCAACCCTTTTGTTGTCCCATCTTCATCATAACGCGCATTTCCTCAGAGACAAATAAGGGAAAATATTGGTATGATAACACTGACAACGGAAAGCATGAATGAGCGGCTGAGCACCGAACACGATCTTTCGCAAACCGGGCGAATGCTCTACGCTATTAATCCACTGCCCCAGATTACCCACCGTGATTTACTAATTCCTGGTCCATCTGCTAGAGCCTTTAACGCGACGTTGGTCAGGGGCACAGGGTCGTAAGAAACCTTGTTGGATGAAAATTGTTGGTGGCCCCATATTTCTATAGTGTGGCTCATACCCAATAAATATAGCTTCACCAATAATCTCCATTCAACAAGGAAAGCAGTACGTCAGTTTATCAAACGAAAATGACGTCTGGAGTAGCCGAGTTGGTCTCACATAATTTTTAGCATTTCTTTCACAGTTATTAGTCTGGCACAAATATTGACATTCTAACCCGCTTGCGATAAATACCTCACTTCTACCACTTCATGCATAACATGATCGTCTGACTTAATCGTAATTGCCGTTCAAGTTTAAAAATGTTGAGATGGGATGGGGTAGTAGCTGGTCATGAAATTGGAGTAAAGAAGTGTGGCCTCAAAATCCCGAGAACTTTAATGCCGATTGGCTCCACCTTGGAAACTATGCAACTAATGAACAATAGAGTCCTTGTGCAACATGGCTCACGAAACTGTATTCATCGCCCAATATCTTCAACTTTAACCGTTTCGGTGTCGTTGAGCAGGATTTTTTCCTACTTAAAGAGGAAGAGAATGGAGTAGAGTCCATCGTCGTTGACCGTTTCAAAATGACCACATGCGTTGATTTCAACGCTCTCGTCCACAATATCGTATTCCAAATCAACGTGGGTTTTTTTTGATAAGTTTGCTTATGAGCCAGTGGAAGCATAGTAATTGTGTTAAGTTGCTCGATTGTTTATCAGTGATGATGTTTACAATTTTTTTGAGGGGAGCATTTAACTTTGAATCTTCTCTCTAGATGTAAAGCTCACTTTAAAAACCAGTCCGGTCACTCACCCCAATAGTACAATACAGTTCTGTGCGTTGAAGCCTGAACAGTTCACAAGGTCATATGGTCACCTCAAAATTTAAAATGTGCTGAGAGGAATAAAATTATATCAACTTTCAGAGGCGAAACAACAACGGCATTCCCGCAAAGTTAGTAATAGTTTCTTCATCCGTTGTTTATTTATCGTGCATATGAGAAATGAACTCAGAAAAAAAAATGAACTGCGAAGTAGGTCGAGCAAAGCTATAAAAGTGCTATATGAAATATATGTACGGGAAAGACAAAATCACTTTCGATTGCACTTTTAGAAACATATCGGCTAGACAGATATTCTGGAGATATTCCAGTTATTTCACTAGTACTCGAGGAATTCCGTTGCCAGAACTTAACTTTGGTACCCCTAACTTGTTAGGAGAGGTTCGCTTTGCAACAAGACATTTGAGAGCAAACTGCCTTTTGGTAAATCTAACGAAATTAGATGAAAGATTTCGAAACTGCGAAACCTCAGGTGAATAACTGCAGCATGTGCATTGATGTGTAAGACCAGATGTTTTCAACCGTATAACTAATTGTGAACACTTAACAGACGATTGCTTACCTATTAGGTGGCATCGAAGTGTAATAGGAAGCGACGGGTTTATATGAACTTTCAAAAATAAGTTTCGGCACAATTTTTCGGACTTGCAGCGCTCCTTTGGACGAAAAATAGCTAACCAATAGCTTGCCATATCATTTTATCAATTTCAATGGGCAGCTTTTTGTAGCAGATCCACCAAGAGTCACACTAAAGAACGAAGGCGAAACAACTGCGCGTCTTTCGCATCCGTCCGACGAGAATGACCAGACTATTCCGGTGATGAATAGTTCAACGAAATCGACCTTGAAAACGTCGACAACAAGAGCAGTTGGATTCTCCGTAGAAGAACACGATCACAATCCAACAGAAGCCGTCGCTGAAAACAACCTCAAGCAAGTTTCCTAAATGCATATATAAATATTCGTTTTTTCTGCTGCTGAAGAAAAAGTGGCGGAAGCGGAAAAGTTGGAAAGACGAGAGGGAAAGAATTTTCTTCAAAGTACTTCTCAAATGCTTTCTGTTATAAAAAAAGAAGCTTATGTCCATTTTTAGTGATTCTTTGCATCCGAATCTATTCGATCCAATATCGAATGGATTCAGTTCATACAGGCAATTTTTTACCCGTTCCTCTCTCTACATTGTGGGAAAAATTAAATGTCCCACGTTGACTTTCATGTTGCCACGTTTCCCACTGATCTGTACGCACTGCTCACTGGTTACGACTGAGGAAAACAAATCGTGAGAGGTCTATCACCGTAATCCCATAGAGCATCCCCACGTTTTCTACTCAAAACGTTTTTCGTGTTCCATTCTTTTTTTGCTGCAGTCATAAATGCAGATTCGTTAAAAGTGATTTTTGCCCACTGTTGGAGAAGAAGCTGATTTCATGATAAACTGAGTCCAAAAAATTGAAATGCGACGAAAAATGGACACACGCAGCTCGTATTCACTGCAACAGGTTTCAATTTTTGCGAAGGAGTGAAATCATGTCAAAATGCTAAACTAATTTTGAACAGAAACAGTAAACTATATGATAGCGATACTCCGGTACTCTGCCTTTTTTAGAATTCTGTAACTTACGAGAAATTACCAGTTTCACAAGCAGAAGTCTGATACAGAGGCAATGTGCTTGCAGGTCAGATTCACCTCAAACAACGGCGGTGAGCGGACCACCCATGGTGACATCTGCGCTTAGATGCTGCACCACATGTAAGCAATCATGATCTGCATATGTCTGCCTGAACGCCTGATGTTAACATTAAATTTTGCAAGGTTCGACTGCATCGAAGAGCTGAGATCGCAAAGGGTTGAGTAATTGGCCAGTTTCTATTTCAGAAGCAAAAGAAGTTGGTATTTCTATTCTGACAATATAATAGAGCATACGTTTTCATTCCATTATACGATTGTAAAAAATTTTGTAGCGCCAAATTAATTAGCCTTTTTGTGCTTTGTATCATTTTTGAGTAAACAGTAAAGTACATATACAGTCTGTGTTACAAAGTCACGATTTAAAAAAATACGTTTATGAACATCGTTTTCATGACAGTTGACTAGTGTGAGCGGGATAACGAACACTTGCTGAAAGCAATCGAGTAAATGTTGATGAAAAAATAACTTCATTTAGCGAAGGCTACTGAAAGATGTCGCGATGGTTCAGCATATGCTTTCGGTTGGTGCATTCCGTGGTGGATTTTCCTGATTTTCGCATTGCTCCTGCTCTTCTTACTGCTCTGTTGCCTCATGTGGATCCTTCACTGCTGCTGCAAACTTCTCATTTGTCAATGGTGATCTGATTTCTCGACGAATCTCGAGAGTGCAAATTGAATACTGTTTAACCAATGCGACCTTCTAGAACCCAAGATAAATATGGATTAAGAAAGTTAGCCTAGACAGTATGTTAGGTTCAATAACTATAGTACTGAGACATGTGAACATTAGACTGATTAGATTACTCCAAGCCACATGGAAAAACGGTGCAGCCTTACTTTGCTAGTTGTGATTTGCATAAAAGATGTGGTAGCTTATTTTGCGCGCCTAGAAAACCAAAATTTACCCAAACCTTTACCTTCGTAAATATTTCTCATTATCTACATAAAAGGAAGTAATTGTGGAGGTAAATATTTGGTTAAATGTATGTTGCGCATTCGCAAATCCGATGATGGTGCTAGCCGTCAAAACTTCACAAACCACTCCCTATTTTTATCTATCGTTTCCTTATCGCAGTTCAACGATTTTAAGCAATGATCCAAAGTTCAAACAAGTTGGCATGGCTCTGCTGCAGGCTTTGGGAACAAGTGAGAACCCCGACTTCGGCTGGTGAGATAACCTGACCCCGGTTTCAGCGTCGACTCGGACCTCCGAAAACACCTGGCCCCAGCTCCGTTTCAGTTCCGACCACTGCTTTCAGCTACTGCCCTAGTTCCACCTTCCGGGAGAATCTAGTCCCAGCTGCAACTATGGCTATAGTCTATTCTGGAAGAATTCGAGCTTACAAATAACGCGAATTTAAACTGTTTGCAGACCACGCGTCGAACATCTTTTTCATACACGACATTTCTCCATGTTTCGCATTTATGCGACATTCCTTATGCATTCGATTAGCTACGGTGCAGCTGTCACACAAAATCATCGCAGCGTGACGAGAGCATTATAAAAAAAAAGTGGCATATATATACATTACATATTATATATATACACATTATATATATGTACTTTATATATATATAATGTGCCACCATATTTTCTTCGGTAAACTTGTAAATGTATGCTACAACCAAATTCTATAGTGAGAGTAAGCGTTAAAAGAACATCAGTGAGTACACAAGTATGTTTTTCAACAACAAAATTTGAATCAAAAGAAATTTATCTAACCCTCGATAAGTGGAGCTTAACTAAATGCGTGGTGAAGGGAGCGGGTTTGGCACCTTATGCTCGTTCAATTTGGAAGTAAACGCTTCGAAGTCTCAATTGCTAATATAATTCAAACATCCATTAGAAAAGTATGACGAAATCAAGATGAGATCGAATTCCTATAGAAAACTCATTTTGTGAAAACTTTGTGTTTGGAATATTTTTAAAGAATCTGCTTTATTTATTGTTCATTTTCAGCCAGATGAAAGCAGTTGACATTCGTACGGATCACAAATGCAACCAAACAGAACTTGAGATGTTGGAAGGTTGTCGTTTACCATTTTCCGAAATCATATTTCACTCCTTTGCGCAGTTAGCTTATTTCATTAACAGCTCTTGAACGAAGCTTTACTTACCTGAACTTGGAGAGTGCTCATAATGGAGCGATATGTCTGGAGGGAGCGTTTAACTGCAGAATCGTTTATCTGATCTAAGGTCACAATAAGTGATCTGGTTTGGTCAGCTCACCAGAACTTGGCCAGCACCAAGCAACATCTAGAGTTTGTAGCCAAAAAATAAAATAAAAAATAAAATAAAATAATTACGGCGACTAGCTGTCAAATGCAATTCGAAGCCAAGATTGGATCGGTTCAAAAAGAAATGGCCGAAAGGTAGCCAAGACAACTGAAAGTTGGTTAGCCAGCAAATAGACTGAAAATGACTACTTTATTTGGAACCAAGCATTTTAGCGTGAAATTTTTCTAAGGGCAATGATTGATTCAAGAATCATCTTCTCAAGAACCTTTCCATAACCGTCAAACGTTATTGTGAAATAAAACTGTATCGGGAATCACTGAACATAGATCTACTTTTAGAAAAATGCATTTTTTGAAAGTGTCGAGTCCCTACGTCTCTCTTCACATGAGTCACAACCACTGTTCAGGTAACTGCGCGCAAAATCGACCACAGTATCTCAAATATGCGCTCATTTTAGAAGCCAAATTTTATGAACATTCCTGTGCATAAGTCTTCATCATCCTTCACCCAACCTCCCTTTCGGAGATACGCCTTTTCTGTGCTACTCAAACATATGTAGTGTGGTCCACTTTCGAGCCACTCATTGGTATATTTGGTCATATTTATAGTGGAATGTGATAGGAGAAGAGATGTGAAAACAGAAGTGGAGCTGGTTCCGGTAGATTCGGACGTAGTTTCACTGTTTGGGCCGGAATATGAGAATGCGCACCGCGACTATATACCACCACCAGTTGAAGTTGCACCAGTCCCAATTATTTTCACACCACCTGACGAAGAAGACGAAATAAAGCAGATCAATCCCGTCCGCAAAGCGACCCTACGCCGGTTAAGCGGTCAGTTTTTATGTTCTAACATGTTATCGGTTGAGATATCCCAATAAAACCTCAGTGAAAAACAAACCCTTGAACGGGCAAAATTTTGTTGAGAGGCTATCACCCATATTCATCGTCATAAAAAACCATATTACAGGTTTCGTCACCTAAGTTTGAGGTAGCTTGCTCTAATAATGGTCTTGGGAGTCGAAACGTAACCAAAATTCTCTTCTGAAACTCATCTTGACACATGAAATCGTTTGCCACATCTGACCACATCATAATGCTCAGCAGTTTGGCATGCTAGCTTACCATTTATTACAAAAGCGCATGATGCAGGTGGTTCAGGAAGAAGCGCCTTTTGAAGTAGTCCACAGTTAACTTGCCTGTTTTTGTTAGAAGATAGTGCACTGTTTAGCTTTGTTATACTTGAGCTTATTTGTTGTTCGCCAGCTTCTTTTTTCGAAAGAGGCACTTAAGCCCGTTGCTGGTTCAGCAACAAATTTCGATCTTTATTATTTTGTCAATTTGTTCTGAGACGGGATCCTCTTAAGATCCTAAGAACGAGGTTTCGATAGGAGGAGCAGTTAATTATGAACTGACGCGTTTGTTGACTGCTGACTGCTGAAGAGAGAAATAAAATGAAATAATTCCATGAAGCGGAACTGTCTCTAGGAGGACGTCAGTCGGATGACGACATCACTGACTGCGAGGAAGAAATCGCGGCGGCAAAGGCAGCCTCATCGTTTGCTATTTTGGAATTGACCGGTGAAGGAGAGGCACAAGAAGAATATGAACACAAATTAGAGCTGCCTCTTAATCTCCTTCAGTTGGAAGATGAGGAACAAAGCGCCACTGTAAAAAAAGAGGGAAAGACTAACCCATCAGGCATGCTGGAAGAGAAGAACACTGAAGAAGCCGTCGGTAAGGATGAACCGAACATCTCTCCGTAAGCAATTTTTTAAAGAGTAAATATCTGAAAGCATATAGAAGTGCCGGATACCAGAAGTGCATGAATGGGGTAGGAAAAATTTGCAAATATGTAAAGGTGCCTGAAGATGACGAAGAAAATAAAGTGTATTAACAGTGCAGGAAGCACATCATCTGAAGCTATGAGGGCTTGGAATGATTACGAATGGAGCGAGAATTTTGGTCTGATTGTGCTGCCTTTTGCACGTTTCGGAGTCGTAATTGTGTCGAGTAAAATGATATGGGATCCTCTCTTTTCTTTATCCAATTGTAGTTTGCCTGTGGGCTCCATCTTACTCTGAAGGGATGTGACTGCTGCGGACCATAGAGTGCCTCTGTCGTATGGAGGGTTAGGTAGGGTAAATATCATAAAGTTATTGTCAGAGTGATACAGTAGTTGGATATAGAGAGGACACTGAAACCGAGATGAGAAGGCCCTCACAAGACGTTCACATCCGCATCTAGTGTTTTGGCCACAATTGAGAGGAAGCAGAAGAGAAGTGTCCGGATGAAAAAGTCGCTTCGCGATCCTGCGGGAGGGAAGACTTCCTCGGAGGGCCTTCTGGCCGAGGAAGGCGAGCTCGGATCAAAAGTTCGTGGAGCAATTAGCTGGTTAAGGAGCGCTTTTGTCAAGGTACGGTTCCGTCGAGATTTTGCGGGGGCCGTGGACGTGAGGGAAGGTGGGGGAAAGAGGACCCTGACCTGAATTTTTACATGGTGACATCGAGCAGATTCTCAGCAGACAGTTTGGAGTGCGTCTGAGAATTTCGCTTTCGCTCTCACACGCTCAACCAATGCTTTCTTCCCCACGAGCCGAACGCTTGCATTCAATCACTACGGCGACCGGCTAATGTTGCTCACAAAAGCGCATGATGCAGGTGGTTCAGGAAGAAGCGCCTTTTGAAGTAGTCCACAGTTAACTTGCCTGTTTTTGTTAGAAGATAGTGCACTGTTTAGCTTTGTTATACTTGAGCTTATTTGTTGTTCGCCAGCTTCTTTTTTCGAAAGAGGCACTTAAGCCCGTTGCTGGTTCAGCAACAAATTTCGATCTTTATTATTTTGTCAATTTGTTCTGAGACGGGATCCTCTTAAGATCCTAAGAACGAGGTTTCGATAGGAGGAGCAGTTAATTATGAACTGACGCGTTTGTTGACTGCTGACTGCTGAAGAGAGAAATAAAATGAAATAATTCCATGAAGCGGAACTGTCTCTAGGAGGACGTCAGTCGGATGACGACATCACTGACTGCGAGGAAGAAATCGCGGCGGCAAAGGCAGCCTCATCGTTTGCTATTTTGGAATTGACCGGTGAAGGAGAGGCACAAGAAGAATATGAACACAAATTAGAGCTGCCTCTTAATCTCCTTCAGTTGGAAGATGAGGAACAAAGCGCCACTGTAAAAAAAGAGGGAAAGACTAACCCATCAGGCATGCTGGAAGAGAAGAACACTGAAGAAGCCGTCGGTAAGGATGAACCGAACATCTCTCCGTAAGCAATTTTTTAAAGAGTAAATATCTGAAAGCATATAGAAGTGCCGGATACCAGAAGTGCATGAATGGGGTAGGAAAAATTTGCAAATATGTAAAGGTGCCTGAAGATGACGAAGAAAATAAAGTGTATTAACAGTGCAGGAAGCACATCATCTGAAGCTATGAGGGCTTGGAATGATTACGAATGGAGCGAGAATTTTGGTCTGATTGTGCTGCCTTTTGCACGTTTCGGAGTCGTAATTGTGTCGAGTAAAATGATATGGGATCCTCTCTTTTCTTTATCCAATTGTAGTTTGCCTGTGGGCTCCATCTTACTCTGAAGGGATGTGACTGCTGCGGACCATAGAGTGCCTCTGTCGTATGGAGGGTTAGGTAGGGTAAATATCATAAAGTTATTGTCAGAGTGATACAGTAGTTGGATATAGAGAGGACACTGAAACCGAGATGAGAAGGCCCTCACAAGACGTTCACATCCGCATCTAGTGTTTTGGCCACAATTGAGAGGAAGCAGAAGAGAAGTGTCCGGATGAAAAAGTCGCTTCGCGATCCTGCGGGAGGGAAGACTTCCTCGGAGGGCCTTCTGGCCGAGGAAGGCGAGCTCGGATCAAAAGTTCGTGGAGCAATTAGCTGGTTAAGGAGCGCTTTTGTCAAGGTACGGTTCCGTCGAGATTTTGCGGGGGCCGTGGACGTGAGGGAAGGTGGGGGAAAGAGGACCCTGACCTGAATTTTTACATGGTGACATCGAGCAGATTCTCAGCAGACAGTTTGGAGTGCGTCTGAGAATTTCGCTTTCGCTCTCACACGCTCAACCAATGCTTTCTTCCCCACGAGCCGAACGCTTGCATTCAATCACTACGGCGACCGGCTAATGTTGCTCAAGGCATTTTAAACAAAAGACCCCCCTGCAAAAAGTATTGCTCTCGTAAATGATTTGTTCTGATGACTATTACAGGCACTGCAGCTTTCCTAGACTCTCGTTTTCACTCGAAATACTAAGAAGGTGCGTGCAGTCAAAGCACTGAAGTATTACCATACTCGGTCAAGTTCCAAGGCTCGGGTACATAAATTCTCATCTCATGGTCGTCTGAGTCAGAAAAGGGCTTGTTTTTGTTCATTCATACCCATCGCGGTCGAGCAAGTATAATCTGCCTTAACCAAGAGACAAGAAAGTTGTTGTGCACGGTGATCATGAAAACTGCCTTCCCGACTGAAAAAATACAGTAATGGAAAACAACAAAACTCTTCCATAAATACAAAATGACAGCCTACAAACTACAGCCACTACTTACTTTACCAGAAATAATGCTGTACAGTGGAGGCACACATTAAAAGATGAACTGAAACTTCGGAATTGAAAACTTTTTCACATTCAGACTGGATTCACCGCACCGTTTTCCTCTAGCCGTTCATTCCCCTGCACAACCACCTGCTGCTCACGAGGTCAGTGAAAAACACGAACCCGTGCTTCGTTCTTCAACAGTTTCCACTCGCAACAGTCGACAGGGTTCCGTGCTAGCAGCGCGCAGACCGCCAACACTATCTACAATTTCAAAGGTTTTTTTTCCAATTGAATTCACATGGAACGCGAAAAATCGACGTCACGCAAGTTGTCGAGATGTCGGTACATGTGTTAGCAGTGTTGCAGAACGACGGTTTTTTATTGTAGCTGAAATACCCAACGCTCTAAAACGCTACAGAGCTGCGTATTTTTAAAATTCATAACAGAAAATCCACAGTAAATTCTTTGAGCTGTTGTATTACCAGCAACATCAAGTGAATCTATGATACGGTTGCATCGAATGGCCTATAACAAATACGTTTTGTATTAAACAGTGAACGACCTTAATTTCCAGCAACATAAATAACAATTATTGAGATGTCTGTAGCAGAAAATTGATTTCCCTTTCGAAAGAAGGGATCGGATTCGTGCAGCAAAAGGCTCGAAAAAGGAACGCGAAATTTGAACAAAATAACCGGCCTGTTCGTGGGCTTGTCCGCTTGTGCCCGTTACTTCAATCGAACGTCTCTTCACGCCCCAAGCTTGTCCTTTGCTTGGTACTGCTGGCTCGCCTCCCGTCGGACCTCAAACTTGGGTAATTAAACCTTCTCGTTACGTGACGTGAGGGCGAGCAACATCATACCAAAATCGGTAATACGAATATCTCATCATAAACAAAACGGCAACAAGGAGTAAAGCGATGCACAGAGACAACAATAAACACAAAACACAAAGAAACAGCAAAGCGATGAATTAAACCGATTATAAGAACAAGTGGCTACCTACGACGTTAACGATAACAACATATTACAAGGGCAACGAACAAATGAAATGGAAACGGGCAGTGGCACAGCTCTGCTCT
>JPKZ01000429.1:297333-313813 GCA_000803305.1 Toxocara canis | reverse complement strand
CAAGCTGGACATATGTATTCGCAGTGTCCGAGTAGAGACGAACAAACAATGGGAGCGGGTATTTGCTTCAAATGTGGCTCATCAGAGCACACCTTGGCAAAATGTCCGCGCAAGAATGTGAAGGGTATACAGTTGAACTGTTTTTTTTTTCGTTGAAATTTTTAGTTTGATGTGTTGCTCTGACTTGAGTCGTTATCGGTTTACACGCTGTTAAATTTAAAGCTTCAAATACCCAACGTTCATTCAATGGCTCATTCGTTACATCCAGCTTTTGCCTACTTTGTTAACGTAAGCACGTTAACATCCATCTCGCTAACAGCAAATAGTTCAGATTTGAACACTAGTTGAACAAACAAAAAAGAAAGCAAAGAGCAGCTTCTTTTAGAACCAGACAGTAGTAACCAGAAAGATCCTTCTTAGAAATTTAGCATACAGAAATAGCAAACATAACTGTTATATTTCTGTATGCTTAACTCGAAACTTACAGATTTTGCAACCTCTCGAAATGGCCTTACGTTGAAAATTTTCACTTCAAATATATATGATGATTTTTTAAAAATATTAGCCTCCTTAAAAATGCACCAGAGAACACCTGTGTATTATGTTATATACGGAAACATTATTACATAAGTGAAAAAATTAAACTGCCTAAAAGAGAAGTTTTGCGCGTCGTCCAACATTCATCGTGCACAGTATCTATTGAACTGTACTGCGTTGTTGCAAATTGACAGATTTTGCTCGCGCTCCGAACCAATATGCTGTTGTTTTTGCTCTCGCTTATTTCGTTGCTTTTGTTTCTCTTGTTCATCTTTCTTGCATTTCTTTGATTTAACTTAGAAAATTACGTAGTATTACCAATTGCTTAAGTATTACTACGAAATGATTAGATTGGCCATTCATTCCTTATTTCTCTAGTATTTAATAAGTGCGCTAAGTTTATTGTCGTGACTGTCGTCTGCAAAAATTTTTATATTCAAAAAAACAAATCCTGTATGAATTTGGGTGGATTGATGCTTGAGGCCGGTATAATCGGTTGTTCGCCGTTTTAAAGAATATCATTTAGAGTATTTTTTAAATTTCAGGTTATCCTTATGCGGTTTGTTTTGTTTGCAAACAAAAGGGTCATCTTTCGCGTGACTGTGACAACAATCCGAACGGAATTTATCCGGATGGTAATTCAGCTTTTATTTCTTAACGCTAATGATCATTCTGTTTTAAACTATTGTGGCTGTATTCGAGAAAATTTACTACTTATCTCAAGCGCAAAGAAAATTATAAGTAAGCGGCAATATTAAAAAAGCTAATTTGCTGCAGCTCGAGCGATGATTGAGGAACTGTAACGTCCCTGTTCAGCTCACTTCCTGCCTTAATGCCAAAATTTCGCCAAATATTTATAAAACAGGAAAACCGTTCTCATTTTATGAGCTGTTAAACGATTTCATTTGCTTCTGCAGCACCGAATTGTTTCCGGTACTTCCGGATGGTCGTTGACATGGGAGGTTCGCATACATCAGCGAAAATAATGGGAACTTTTCTTCGATGTATTACTCGTTTATCTTACTGAGTGAAGGGAATAGAACGTAGTCACTTTTATGCTTCATGTGTCTAGCGTAACACCGAATTAGCTAAGTGTCGATGTATTTCATACAGTGGAAAGTGAAACACTACCGAAAGAGCAACTTTGAAGCGTGTAGTGGTGTAACTATGTAATGTTTGAAAACGTTTGCTTTTCAGGTGGTTCGTGCGACATTTGTGGTTCACAGAAGCATCTTAAGAGGGACTGTCCTGAACTTAAGGTTCAAGGAAACGATGCGAAAGAAACTCGTACGTTTTGGCTTTCAGTTTTTTGTTTGACTGCTTAAAGTGATCCACTTAAAGCACTTATGTCCTTAAACGTAGGCGGCGAGTTGTCTTGTCTGTCGCTACAGATCTGCATGAGTGTCGTCGTATCGGGGTGGAGAAGAGCACTACGATGCTTACATACATGTCTGAATGCTTCGAATACATGAATTTTGACGGGTTTTTTGGCATTTTCGGAGTTCCGAAGAGAAACCGAAACCGGATACCGTTAGTTTCGGGAATTTCTCGGTGAGCCGCCAAACTCTTTGGGAATTCCCCAAATCATAAGGAGATAACCAGGTTGCTACTGCTTTCCATATTTCGTGTTTTAGCGGGAGGTGAAGTTTTGCACCGCTGTCATCTCAACTTACAGAAGTCGTGGGAAGGTGCGGTTTTAAGATAAACGAAAGAATCGCCGTCTTCAACAAATCTGTGTGACTTTTCGAAATGTTGAGTTTTAAATAAACCGCTATCTAAACGTAGTTTTTTTTTTTAAATAATTAACAGCGTGTAAACCGATAACGACTCAAGTCAGAGCAACACATCAAACTAAAAATTTCAACGAAAAAAAAAACAGTTCAACTGTATACCCTTCACATTCTTGCGCGGACATTTTGCCAAGGTGTGCTCTGATGAGCCACATTTGAAGCAAATACCCGCTCCCATTGTTTGTTCGTCTCTACTCGGACACTGCGAATACATATGTCCAGCTTGGCGACAATATAAACATCTCTGCAACAATAGATACTTGTCAACCCAGACAATCATAATCACATTGGACGTAAAACAGGTAAGCATTAACAGTATTATCGAAAACTTAATGAGCGAACCGACAAGCAACGACTCTCGATGCTTAATTGTTAGCTAATGAGGCTAACTGCAATTGCGCTAAACCTGAACATATCTATATGCGAGAACGAGGAAGCACGCTCAATGACGTCAACGAACAGAAGCCAGGAACCGCTATTTTGCAGTAATTTCATCAGAAATTCGAAATTTTCACACCATACTGCTCTAGATACCGCTATTTACACAATTAAAAAAACAACGTCCAAGAAACATTGTATAAAGACAACTTGCACAAATTTAGAATCCTAGTTGGCATAGAAGTGCGAGTAGTAAGTCGGAGCTTTATTTCGAGCTCATGACACCATTCTTTAAAAAAAAAAGTTAAAAAATAAGAGAAGAAAATGAAGAAGAAAGATGACTGCAAACTGATGCTGTTGAAATTTGTGATCGTAACCAAACCACAAAATTAGGAAGGTTAGACGGTATGGCGAGTATCCAACTTAAAAAGCACCTTTCGTTTTTCCTTGATAAGCTGACGTTTTATGCGACGGTGTTCACTGTTCTTCCAGTTCTTGATCAACGTACCCGCATCGCGACACGATATTTTGCCTTCGGCCACATATTCATTCACTAATTTCTTTACGTCATCCAGCGATTGCCCTTGGCAAGATTCCAAATCCCCGGATAGTTGGTTCATCACATTGTTTTTCTGAATACTTAATTGCTCAGAACAATGAAAAGTTGCACCACTTTCCAAGCCATCATGGGAATTGGTATGACAGAGGCGTAGGTATAACGCCTTCTGCGGGAAACCAGCAATGAAATCACATTACACCAAAAAGAATTTGCAGTATTTGCACTGTGGCATGTTACTGAGTATTATTCACCCTGATATGAAATTCGAGCAACGGTTCCCTTGCGCAGGAAAAAGCAGAACACAATGTTTACACCAAAATGGTTCAGTCACTTAAGTGATAGAAACCATTGCAACTGAAAAGAAATAAAGTCAAAAGCTGTGAGAAAAAGCCGGCATTGCTGTGCAACACCATTTCCACCAAGAAAACTAGGGCCACTCTCGTGACTGGATGACATCTAGCACAAGACAATGAAGAGGACAAATCAATGGAGTTTCCGAGGGTTATCTTAGATCGGCAATAAGATGGTGATGTTGTACCCTCCTTGCACTATGTAAACAAAGAGTGATATATTTTCAACGGGAGCTAAAACCTAGAAACAGCGAAAAAAAATGCTGTCGACATAAACAAAAGGTGCAAAAAGAAACTCATTTTGCAAAAACCTGTTAAAGTCGAGGAAACGACACCTTTTTAAGATAATTAGCTTGTCGATTATGAACCCTCCATCGACGGATGATCTGTCCTGCTTGATGCTGGCCTAGTTTGTTTAAGGTGGAGCTCGAAGTTTTCAGTTTTTTGGGCCACAGCTTCTACTGCTAATGGTTGTGCACCCCCTATCCTCCTCCTCCTCCTCCTCCTCCTCCTCCTCCTTTCAACATAGGGTTCGAACGAGCAGATTCCGCGTACTATGCTCGGTACAGCGTATCGTAAAATATTGGTAAAAATACACCGAAAAACGAACACGATAGCACAGTGGGTGGACTAAGGCGCCCCATCACTCGATGGGGCGCCGCTTCGATCCATGCACCTTTTGAAAGATCATCGAGACTGTCTGACGTTCAGGATTGGGGAACTGGTTCACCCATGGAGCTAAAAGAGTTGCAGTTTTTCCCGATAGCTGATATTTGAAGACATGAGAATTGCCGTCTCGTCAGAAAAATCCCTCTGTGATGCAGTCGTCATGGGCATGGTGACACAATCTGCACTGCACAAAATTTTAACGCCGAGTATTTTTCAGCGCTTCGAGTTCGGAACAAAAATTACCTTCTCGCTTATTTCACTGTTTGCACCTGAAGGGCGAAACTTCTTTTTCGATCCAACTATTTCTTCCTCCTCGCCCATTTTTCCTCTATCGAAATGATGCTGAAAGTAATCATTAAAATAACCAGCGAATATGCTTAAACTAAAAATCCGAAAAATAAAAACAGAAAACAACAACTGTAAACGAGTGATAAATAATAGAAATTGAAGAGGTCATTATAAAATGGGAATTGCAATGATCGTCAAAATACGACGAAAAAATATAAACGCGCATAAAAACGTCCCGGTTATCAGAGATATTCACAAACGCATAACAGCGTCAACCTAACAAACAGAAAAAATCACCATATAGGCGTTTGCGGGAAACGACGATAACAATAAAACGCAGCATCCTACGTTGTAAAACAAAAAGAAAACGTCTGCTATTCAGCGATGAAGTACGATAGGCACTTCTTCAGATCAGATGCACCGTTTGTTACTGTTCCATTATGGTAGAAATGGCTGCGATCAAGGGAGCCAGAAACACCCCATCCTTGCGTACACATCCTTACTAAGGAGCGCATGCATAAAGCATTAGCTTTTCGAAATGTTTATTCTCAGTGCCGTTGCTGCTTTAGGGGGTCGCTTCCGCTAAGCAGTAACTACTACAGAATGGCATCTTAGATAGGAAAAGGGTGACGAAGTTGCGTCGTCGAGCCGTTCAGGAACATGACGGCGATGTGTAACCGAAGTGCCGTGAACCAAGCGTGAATGCCCGACGGGGGGACCAGCACAGCTGCGCTTTGGTGGACAAGCTCGCTTCATAAACTGCTGGCAAACGACGAATCTTCAGGTTTTATTCAATCCGTTATCAAGCACAAATCTTGCACTAAACATTCTCTTTTCTGCAGCTCAATTGATGAGGTGTTTAACCCCCTTTGACTTATTGAAAAAGCATACAATTTTTTGCTCCCTTTAAACGAATGGAGCTTCCACGGAGTCAATGAAATTATCTGGGCCTGAATGTAGGATGTAAGCCTAGACATACAAAATATGAATACAAACGATGTCGTTTTATGCACTTTGCGAATTGTGGATTTACAAATGCGTGTAAACATGATCGCTGACGGTACACACCTTGACATGTTCACAGCTGAATGTACCATATCAACCAACGTGATTTAATGACTGGCTTAGCCCAGTAATGCGAAGTAGCGAAAGAAATGCAGCCAAATGCAACGCGACTTTGGACCGAACCTTCTAATGGTTAGCACATCCCTCTACAATGTTAGCCGCTACTCGTACTGCTCTATTTTCAGCTCAAATATCACAGCAATCCCCACCCGAACAACACACCGGATCGCCGAACGCGTATGCAACGAATCGTCGATTCCCCGGTGCTCCAAAGATGTGTGTTCGCTTATGACGAGTGACGGCGTTCGCAGTTCGCACTACCGCACACACACACACGGACGAGCTTTTGGACGCATGGAGCGTATTTCGCAAATGTGATGGGCAACCGTCCACTCAGCCCTCCCAAAACTTCCGTCAATGCACTAGTGCTCCTCCGTTGCATACGTTTCTGGAGGTCAGGAAGTTATCAACATATTCAACCGTACAGTGGTGTTCAAGGTTTTACAACAGTGGTGCAGCAAAAAAATAGCGTATACCTAATGAGTAGTCGTTGCACTAAATCAACACTTTATGCAGCTGGCGATTCGAAAATAAGGATGTGCTGCTTTATTCGTTAGAGCAGCACACCAGACACCTCGCAGAAGCACTGTCGTCGACGTCGATACTTTCTTCGACAATTACATTAACTGAACTAATAATACATTAGAAATTCTCAGCACAAATGAATACTCATTTCCACCGATACGTCCGAACAAAAAAAAATATTATACAAGCATTTACTGGATAATACATATTTGTGTTATTTCGGAATCGTTGAGCAGTGGTGAACGGTACCCAAAATCAAAAATACTCAGGTTCCTCGAGATTTCCGAGTGCCTTATGCATTGCGCTCAAGGATCACTGAAGTATACACTAGCGCATTTTCAGATTCATACGAGCGTCTTGAACAGGACTGAAGCCGCAAATGGTCGTTGAACC
This sequence comes from Toxocara canis, assembly GCA_000803305.1. Classification (NCBI taxonomy): domain Eukaryota; kingdom Metazoa; phylum Nematoda; class Chromadorea; order Rhabditida; family Toxocaridae; genus Toxocara; species Toxocara canis. Next base: position 307,199 of record JPKZ01000429.1, on the reverse strand, counting down.
TTATTGCTTTTCTCTAGCAGCAAGAAAGTACTGTTATATTTCAGCGAGTATTTAACCAGAGTAGATATGTGTCGATCCTAAAGCATGAGTGTGTTCATCCCAAGGATGTTAAAGGATACGATGCGATATTAGAGAAGGGTGCTATCTTCGAAGAAGCTCCCGATCAGCGTGAATCCTTCACACCCCATCATAATAACATTAAGGTCACAAAAACATTTCACCTCCGTTAAGCAACTCTGCTCGTTTCAAAAGTCGTTTGTCGCGACGAATGGCTGAGCATTAATGAGTTTAAACTTTGCCTCGTAAATAACTGGCCATTCGACGACCTCATTCACAATCACACCGATTAGCGAGTAGCGACTCATGCGAAAAATGCGAAGTTCGCACATTGCGATACGCCCGAAAATCTGCTGTTTAAGAAGCGGGGTCGTATGTATATGTGGATGTGTCTGTCTATCTGTCTGTCTGATAATATTAACTCAGGAAACACCGAAGCTACGGGATTTGGTGGCTGCAGTCTACATCTTGGAGTCCCCCCAAAACCAATTTCCAACCATTTCGTTGACCTCTGGGGAAGTCATTTCGCTTAAAGAGAGTAAAAGTTTTCATGCATTTCAGCAGATCGGGTTACATATGTTATTAACTGGGTTGCACAGCAAGGAATATTTAATGGACGAACGGTCGGGTTGCGTAAGAGCTTGAACATTTGTTACATGCGAATGTTTTTGTGAACGGCGAGGTTCAACTGGTGAGTTGTCAACGCGCATGTCGTGACGGACGCGGTACGCACATCCGCTTGTTTTGAAACGAAAGTTTTTGTCAAACTCAATGGCCTTGTACAAAATCATTGCCGCGCCGGAACAAACGGCTTGAAAGTTCATTCTGTGAATGCTGGAGAATTGGAAGTCGTAAATTTTTAAACCCGTATTGTTGAACACTGAAATCAACAACCAAGGGAAGACTGCTTGCTCTCAGTGCGGACGATTATTAAACTTTTTATGAATCGAAGATGTCACATGGTTGAGCAATTTTTCAAACTTTTGCGCTCCATCTCCGACCAAATTTAACGGATAGCCATGATAACGACCTGTATGATGGCCAGTGGAAACTGTGAGCCAGTTGGACTGGAGTCGCTGAAATGCGACCCTCCTGTATGCGCAGCAGCTCATCGCCAGAGTATCTGCTCCGGAAACGAAAGGTTGACGATTTGCGTACAACTGGCAGACGTAGTTTTCACTCGTCATTGCAACAAAATTGCTTTATTTTAGCGTTAGAGTCAAAACTGTATTCATTTACTGTTGTCCAGTGTCCAGTGGTTAATCTCACTGGACTCACAATGAGTCCAGTGAGATTAACCAGACGCTAATGATAAGCGCAATTAACCTTTGCACTAATCATCAGCATCTCCAAAAGTAACTTAAACAATGCAAAATAAAAAATAAGCGAAGTACGCATTCTGCGTGCACAACTATTGCTAGTATTTCATCTTTACAAAAAAGTGTGGTCGTTGAAACAAATTGAATACGCAAAGTTACTCACGTGACGAGCATTACTATAAGCAGAGAGCGATTACAAGGATCGCCTAAACTCCTTCTTACTTCTATTTTTACAGATACCGCTTTTTCCACTCTTTTTTTTTCGCACAATATCGTTGTTTGTTTGCGTTATATTTACTGTTTTTTTAATGCAGCTTTCTTAATTTGTGCGAGCAAAAATTTCATCACAATCATCATCATCATTGGTGCTTATATCTCACGAGAGAAGGATTTAGGAGATCGATGAAGTAAATTCGATGCGTCAATAAGTATCACTTTCTTTATATAGCATAATGATTGTTGTGCTTAATGTTTCTCAAAGTTCATTCTTTATGAGATTATCACAGTTCCATTGAGCGATTTTGCTGTCATATGTTCTCTTCATAATTACACCTTTACATAAGCCTTTCATTAGAGCTGATCGCTATACGACATACGTAGGGCTTTTGGGTAGTCGTTGTTTTGACAAGTTGGCATTTTGTCAATCGGCTTTTTTGCCATTACCATTCATTGTTCAGACCACATAATTGATTTTCATTCGTTGCCAATGGCGTTGAGTAAGATTCAGGCGCATTTGTAGGTATAGTCAAAACAGAACAGCGATAAGCAGCGATCAAAACTGATCTTGTTCAGTTTCCACCAAGCGAAGCACAATTTAAACGACAAGGTAAAAACTTCACTGTTCATTCTCGTAGTTTTCATTCAGCACCATACAAACGTTTTTGGGGTGTAATGACTCAACGAATACAGCAGAGGTAGTAGCCAAAACAGTGGCGGACACATATGGTCACAACCATAAGCGCCACAATCACTTTCGGTAATTACTATTTGTAATGCGGTATTGGTATTGGTCGTGGCCGTTCCGTTCCCCACGGAAACGTTCATCACGACAGTGCTACCAACATTTCAACAACACTTTGTTTTCTCTTTCTTCATTAGTCTCGTCCCTCTACATTTTCGCGGACATTCAATACGTTCAATTTTATTTCTCTTATGACCTTTTCAATTTGTGCAAAATGTCGTCTTACTTTTTTACCAGTAGTGATCGACTGAGATGCGTCTGTTTTTGTCCGTAATTTTGCGCCAACAAAGGCAACAGCGGCTTTTTTAGAATCCGCTATTTTTTTTTCATATTGAACACAAAGTCACAGCTGGGAAAAAAGCAAGCGCCCTTTGAACGATCACTTTTTGCAGAAATGAATTTTGAAGCGCGATGATTTTAAAGAAGAATCTTTCAGCGTTTCATTCCCTTCAAGTTCCTTTCTAATCACTACACTATTCTGGATAAGTATCCCACATTGTTTTGCTTCTTTTATATGCGACGCTGTTTGCTTTTATTTCTGCTTCTAACACCAACAAAGCTACATTGTTAGCAGTGAAAAGCTGCCATTCCCGAACGTCACTATGCCACTTTTTCGTAGGCATACCGCACTGTATTTTTCCCCCAATATTTTCTTGTACTGTTATCCGCATCTACTAACTTGTGGTGTGTACTTCAATATGTTGCATTCCCAAATGTCATTTTGGTGCCAATAATTTTTAGTGCCAATAAGTTTTCATTCCAACCACTGAGCAATTTCCATCTAAATTCAGCGATTAAGGTGTCGTATGAAAATAATTTGAGATGAAATTTCGTGTTTTGAATTTTTCGAAAATCACCCGCCATAAGGACTTCCGGTGTTTCCTACATATCAAATTTTGGTGTGATTGTATTTTTCTGTACGATACTATTCCTTTCTAGAACTGCAGAACGAGCGCATTGCACAAACAACACATTTCAGCTTTGCTATGCACTTTGCTAATGACAACGCAGCGCTGTGTGATTGTGTGATTTTGCCATACTATGGCCTAACAACGACCACCCTTTGAGAAAATTTTTTCATCGACAATCGTCTGGATTGATCGAATGTTCCGCCGCTGTAAGCCGCGCATAACTCTAACGTGAAACTATTCGAAGTTGTTTTATATGTACTGTTTTGTACCGTTTGGGAGAGAAATCGTTCCAAATTGTTCTATGTGCCCTATTCCATAATACTTAGAGGGGAAATCGTTCTATGTTATTCAATCTATATTTGCTGATTTACACCACTGCTGCACTAGACTTTACCTCTGAATTTCGTTTTGTCATGTTATCATATATTATTAATCTTCTAATATAAAACTGATGATTTTTTAGAGGATTGTTTTGACCCGTCGGTCTTCTATTCAAAAGCGTCCGTGAGGCTTAAAAGGTGAAGAGTATCTCGAGGGCACTGTCCTGGAAGCACGAGAAGGAAGCTCCGGAAGGGCTTCAAGTTAAAAAAGATAACATCGGTGAATCCGTTTGGGACAGTGCATTTACATATGGTGCGGCCAACTGTAATAAAAACAAAATGAAGTTAAGGGGTACACCAGAATATTCATGCCACTCTTTGATGCAAAGTACATTACAGTGTCATTATTTATGCTAACAAATAGCTGCATCAACCTCGCTAATTATTGTTGCAAAAACTTGGTGAGGCGTTGGAGTTTGAGAGAAGAGGGAAGAAGTTATGGAGAGTGGTAAGGAGGGAATGTGGTGGGGGGATTTTGCTGATTTACACCACTGCTGCACTGGATGCGCCAACTCCTAATTCCTGATACCAGAACGGAACGGAAAAAGTGATCGAATGAACTTAGCGAATGTTGACAAAACAGGAACGCAACAACATACACATTGAAAAATAGGAGTTATACGTGGTTTGCGAAGTTGAAAAGACCGATCGGTTTCCATGTGGTGGCAGATCCTTACCGCTCATTGTCCATCAGCCGTTAATAAAGATTTCTTAACCAAAAATAGGCATATTCATTACAGCGCACGAACGGCTACATAAGTGAGTCTCGTTCGAATCGAAACACAGCTGATTTCTGTAACGTCGATGTGTTGTCAAGGCTATCCAATTCCATTGAGACACCGGTTGTTCCGGTTAATCGTAGCAAGTGGTGATCGACTAGGAAACGACTGCTGCGAGAAGCAATCAACCAAATTCTACTAACAAAAGAAGCTATAAATGCAAAAGCCGATAAGATGACTTCTTTAAACGCTTAAGATGGCATATTATATTTAACGAATTATTTCATAGAGAAAAATGGTCATCACATTTATAAAATAAGCGTCATGTTGGCGATCAACGGTGATCTTTACTGCAAATTTGAGCCAAAGCGTGCAGCAAATGCTATGCAGTTGTCATTATGGAATGAGTCGTATAAAGGGAATAGCTCAAATGAAAGTTGGATCCTCAGGAAATGAAAAAAACAGTTAAAGGGATAATCGCTTAGAAATATAACAAATAGATCTTTATTGGAAAAGAGTTAACGTAGGGGCATTTATATGTGTGGGGAAATAGCAAATGCTTAGCGAACGATGCACATTGACGACGTTTGTTGTTTTAAAACGCCGCCTGGCTAGTCATCGTAGACTCAAACAACGAGAATGCTCAAAGTTTATAAAGATGAAAACAATCACACCTATAAATACCACCAACAAACTAAGAGGTATCTTCGCTTTTTTTTTAAGCCAGACTATCGGAACAATTGCTGTCCAACAAAGGTCGTCGATTCACAATCGGAAATCCACAACGAAATCGCTTTGTTGATAAAGCTTGATCAAAATTTTGATCGTACAGTGAACAGTGAACAGTGAACGCAAAATAAGCACTAGCATCAATTGGTTCTGACTTGAGTCATCAATTTCCCAAACGATTTATTTCTTTCAATGAATTTTAGCTTAAATCGGCAATTAGAAAAAAAAAACAATCATCCGTATTGTTCGTATATTTGCTCTTGATGAGTAGCGCACACATTGAATAAGTGCTTATGCTTCGGTTGAGTTTTGAAGTGAGCGTTATTAACGTCAGAGGATTGTAGGTATCGAACGAATCGATTATCTTATTTTAGTGCGATACAATGTGCATCGTTCGGAATACGACTACGTTCCTTGTTCGAACTAGTATGCTGAAGGAAGTGGACATGACCCGGGTCGCAACTGATGGGCAATCGAAGTGTAACTGAGAGATCATCTCTCGGCAAATTTTCGTATGGAATACAATATCAGTTCCAAAATCGAAGAGTGCATACTTCTACATAATAGTGGTTGCACTAGTGTTAATAACTGTGCTAGAGTCAATATCCGTTGTTCTAACACCAATAGGTAACTCAGATGTAAAAGAGTTTGCCATATGTTCCACTATTTGAAAAATCAGCCGTTCATTTTTCGCCAGTTCAGAAATTATCGTCCACCTATTTAATTGTTACTGATTTCTTACGTACGTTGGTTCAAGTTCTCTCTCAACAATAAAACATATCTCTTTCGTGAAGCGTTTTTAACAATCACCTATAATATATATCAATTTATTGGCATTCTTTTTCTTTTCTTTTTTTTTCAAATTTTGCAAAACACAAAACCTTTTGGTGCCATGTTATTTTTCATTTATCAACTTTGACAACAACTATGAAGCACTATATAAGAAAGCTTAATTGTCTTATTGCATGACCTTGCACATATTTGTGAAATGAAATCATCAAAGGACAATATCGTTTTTGCCGTCTTTATTCTTAGTGTCGACGAATAGAACAAAACGTTCATGAAGATATTGTCGTTAAAAATACGAAAGAAATGCACCAACACAAACTGAAAGAGTGATCGTCGAATGCGTTAAATGATAGACAGGTTAAGCAAACAAAATAAAAACATAAATAGACAAACGAAAATGTGTAACGCAACAGAGATCAAATCATATCGAAGAAGAATTCTTTCAACAAACGATCAATATCTCCTATTGAGCATAGTGGTTGATCAAGCGAACTATATGACGCAAAAAAAAAATCTAATTAGATATTTGCCATATTTCAACGAATACCTATAAGACGTTGAAATTAAATAATATTAGCGCTTGGCTTATAATAGACGACAAATTTCTACAATTAATTTGTGTTTTTTTAATCATGTCAAACAAATGCCATTCAGAGAAACTAAACGTCGAAATTCAAAACTTTTAGCTTTGAATTGAGGGGAACATCTTTTTTTTCCCCTCGAAAGCTTTCTTTTTTTAGGATGAGGTGCCAAAAAAACGAGCAGTTCATCGGTGTCAGATTTGTTAAAAATTTCCTCACTCGAAAAAAAAATCGTCAAAAAACTAGCGAAGTGCTCAGCAAAATGAAATTTCTCTGATTGCTATTGTTCTCGAAGCGTCTTTAGGGAAGGATCAATACAAAACATTCGCCTATCGCACTAAAGCGGTTTTTCACTACCCACCATTTGCGACTTTAAATATTTTTCAAGAGGTGAAGATTTAAAAAGATCAGAAAAACGTTTATCAAGGAAGTATTAAGGGGCTTCAAAGTGAGCGAATTAAATTAGTCTACAACGCTCATTTAAACCGAGTAAGCAAAGAAAAAAAGTTATCAACTTCAACTAATCGTTCATAATAAAAATAGACGCAGCCTACATGTACATATAAAGTGTGTAAGACAAATATTGGGTAAACAACGTTGTGCTACTACGCCCTCATACTGTTCAAATTTATATACCAAAAAATATGTGTACTCCATGATTTGGTGATATATTGCGTTACAACGTCTGTAACGAAATGCAGAGTATAATCATTTAAGAAAAGACCACTCCCTCCACATTTGAGACAAACATCCCAATTACGATGAAACATCGACACAACGGCAGCCAGTAAAGACAATAAAAATTTACTTCGAAGACTGCAATTTTACATTGCCGGCCTGAAATAACAGAAGTTTCAGGATATGGCCAATATGGGTAGCATACCCTCAAGGACGATTAAAGTTGTATGTGGGATTATTATTTTTTGTTGTTGCTGATACAGCCCCGAATTTCTGAGCACAACACGGACAGTGAAGTGGGTTTTGAAATGACAGGTGAGAATGTTGATCAGGGGGGCGGCAGGATATGCGTGCTGCGGCAACTTCGCCCACTTGACCACTTGTTTTCATGGACTGCCAAAAAAACAATAGACAGCTCCAGCACTCATATTTGCACCCAACTTGCCGGTTGCATAAATTACCCAGTGAAAAATTTCTTTTCCAGAATTTGCTTTGCCATTCGACCGAGCGCAAAACACGTGCAAATTTTGTGACACTTTTAGACATTTTTTGACATATGCAAAATTTGTGACATTTTGTGACGCTCCCGTAATCCATAAATCGACTTATCATTGGAAAAATGATAAGAACTGAGGTCAGCTATGGTTAATAAAATCAAATAAGTCTAGCTTCAGTGCTTCGTTAGTTGAAACTACTGGAAACAGAGAGACACAAATACATACGCGCAAAAATGACGTCGCCATAATGCTGCGCTCTACAAATGCATGAAGATCGTTATAAAGACACAAAGGCAGCTTTTCTATAAAAGGCTATCTTATATATGAACAGTTTATCTATGGCGCATCGCATTCACCAGAAGGCCTACGGAACTACTTCGCTACAATTGAAACTACTGTTCACTAGTCTGCCTATAAAATGCCACCGGCAGGCGGAAGCATATGAAAACAAGCCATTCGAGCTGCGGTTGAGAATCGACATCAAGTCGGACGCTTCTTCGCTCGCTTAGAAACCGTTAACAATTTTGGGATCGAGGTCAATGGCCTTCAGAAGGCGTTCTGTTAGATATTTCTCCACATCAAATGCGACGAAATCTGAAAGACTAATTCATACAAACATAGCATACTGCTATTGCCAATTCGTAAATTTTAAATGCTGGTATTTTTTTATTTTCGTATACTTACTGCTCGTATTTTATTGCCGCAGGCAGTTTTATTTGCCAATTTGCAGAAAACTTACAGTTACTAAAAATTTGTGCATAAAGTACTTTCCATAAAAGAAGCGAAATGATTACAAAGCATCGTCGGATCTATATCCGCGTTATCGGTAAAGCATCATAATTATCACACTGAAATTCAAAACGATGACATCAACAATGAAAAACGTTCTATTAAATAAGAGGGGGATCTTCGTGAAATCTTACTTTTCGGTGTCTCCTTTGTTGGCCGAAAATGTACGATTGTCGTATCGGGAAGACCGTCACTTGTAAAAGAAAAGTTGTGCCACGCTAAAATATATATTTCAAAAATTATGAGAAATGTTACGATTGAAGCGCAAAAGGTGTGTTTGGTTAGCTTAGTTGAACAATTTTAAAGATGAATTTAAAAAGCTTAAGCGGATAAATTCCTACTAGACCGATCACCTTTCACATCCACCTCTTCTCTTCTCACTTATCCTCTCCTCCTCGACGGATAGCACATTCACGTTATTGCAGTATGAGAAATGGGGGAAAAAAAGCAAAAGGCACGTTGAAAGAGTGTGAGTGGCACTGAGTCCAACCGAGCTCAGAGTTGCCCTTTCCAGGTATGCTTTTAATATTGTAGCTTTATGAACAGTTTGATGCACCTAAGAACTATCAAGAAAGAAGAGAACGGTCAAAGTGCGCAAAAGACTTACAATTGTGAAGACATGAGACGGCTGCCTCATCCACTTTTCTCTTTACTTCCGGAATTGTAAGCCTTTGAATTCTCCTCGAGAAAATTGGTAGCGGCAATTGCCTAAAATAAAACAGTATGCTTTCTATTAAAAAACACATTTAAGAGAAGTAGCAAACTGAAAACGTATGGCGCGTCATATAAAAGTGACATGCGAAAATATACAACGTACATGACAAAGATGCAAGACACGCTTACGCTTAGCTGATATAGCTGATTGCTGATATGCGCTTAGCTGATATAGCTGAACTTTATTTTATCGAGTTTCGTTTGCAGTGGAAGTGCATAAAAACGACATGAGTCAATAGACATATAAGGGTGCGATAGGTTTTGAAAAAGCGTTTAAAGGGGAATATCAAATACTGATCAGGCCTCCTTTCACCAAGGCTCTATTACATATGATCAATTTATTCATGCTACCACTAATTTACATCTTCAATTCGTATGACAAACTTCCTCTATGAAAGATAATATCTTCGTGATGTCACTAACCGTGTGAGAGACGAATATAAGGAGAGGAAAATCTGCTATATAGAGAGTTGAATGATATTATTTTTTCATTGACTGGTAACAGAGTGGATATGGAAGTTTGGCATTCGCATCCAGGTTGGTCTATCAGGGACAAATCGTTATATAAGTGCCAAGAAATCTTTCGAAATAAATGATCACCTTCCCCCACCTCTTCTCCCTTTATTTCTGATGATACATCACTAATGATGACATTAATATTGATGTTGATAATCACCGGCAAACGTTTTCGCTACTCTCCATCACCACTGCCCCCCCCCCCCCCCCCCCCCCCCACACCTTT
>JPKZ01000429.1:270518-288099 GCA_000803305.1 Toxocara canis | reverse complement strand
ATATATATATATATATATATATATAATGCAAAAATTGTGCTTTATGGAGGATACTGAGTTCGAAAAACTCAATTACAACAGCTTACAGTCGAAAAAACGATTTGATGTAGAATGATGCTCTGTGCTTGCCGACTCACCGACATTTTCTTAGTAGAATGAAGATGCTGACATTTCATAACGCTGTCCCCATAAATTAGAAAAGTGCATGCGTAGCCCATTTCGTTGATTTCCCGTTTTTATTTCTCCTTGATGATGAGCAGTTACTTTGATGTAAAGTTTCGTACAACGTTACTCTGCCTTGAATGAGACGTTAAGAAAGCAGCATGTTTATGTGCCAAGCAGTGCTGCGTCGAAGAAATGAGGGGAGAATCACTTTTGCGACTTCTTCAGGTAGATTTTTGAAATAAAGCGTACAAAAAAATCGTTTTTTTCCACCTCTGCTTAGCTATTACACCTTTAAGCGAAGATCGCATCCAAATTAGTTTTAGCATAGAAGACACAGAAGAAGAAAAATGTTGCCACACATACAAGTAACATGATTTCATGTCGCAATTTATAGTTTAAAAGGCGAATACGTGTTGCGCAAAATGAAATATTCGTCATGGACAAACGGCATTATTTTTTTTTTTGAAATCTGGAGTCGTTCATGCAAGAATTTTATAAAGTAACGTGAAATGGTGACTGCTTACGAACATGACAATATCACGTTTCTGTGACGTCATCGATACCCCCTTGATGGCTTTTATCGCTTTATGGATATTCGAAAAGAAATCCATATCTTTCGACGGCGATTCTGAAAAAAAAGAAATAGTTCTCTCGAAAGTGTAAGACGCCAACATTGCAGCCTAACGATATTACCGCCGTCAAGAGCACTATTCAATGGTAGGCGAAGTGCCCTCGAACTTTGGATTCGATGAACATACTTTGGAGTGGCTCACATTCACGGTACCACTACACATCAAGGGAGCAGTTTTCATTCAGAAGTAGACAACTGATCCGGCATAGAAATGTATAAACGCGAAACAAGATATTTTCTAAGTCGAAAAAAAAAATTTTTCGAGCTAAAAATATGCCAACGAATTACGAAATATTTCATGTGATCAATTAGTAAAACATATCTAAATGTTTAACGTATCTTGATTCAGGGCATGCATATTTGAACATCAACACAGATCTAATAACATCAAATCAATTCCAGTACAAAAATATACCCTCAGAGTAGTGGCGTACCGTCAATAGGTGGTGTTAGAGAGTTATGTATTCTATTTCTAAAATCAAACATTCGATTAGATCTGTTCGAGATCTGCTGCTATTTTACAAGTACAGCAGAAAAGCCGACGCTTATGCTGCCTTGTTACGAAGATAATATGTACAAAATGAAATATTCTCTACCGACAACTGAAATACGCGTGTTCAGTTCTATAAGGTGGTGTGAAACTATGACTACTTCTATATAAACGAATAAGTCTCTTCCAGTACGCTTTACATATGAATGTGTTAAAATGGGCTAGATTCATCTATATTAAAGGCGACTTGGAGTTCAATAGAACGAACTGTATTTCAACCAAAGTAACCAAGTGAGAATGACATTAAAAATAATAAACAAGAGCAAACAGTTATAGTAGTAAGTAATCAGTCAACGAAAAACAAGTAAGCAGCAATCAAGTGAAAAAGTATTAATATTCGGTTTCAGTCCGATACTACAAAGGCTAGAGAAGTGATAACGAAAAAAAAACCGTTGAACGACAATGAATATTCGATTATAAGCGAGCGTTATCTTGCAGAAAGTTGGCGGATGGGTTGGATTGCAAAAGTACATAGACCACACGAGACAAGTGAGTAGCGCGTATTGGTGCATTCGGTGATTACACACATAAACAGCCGAACCCACATTTGTGACACTAGGCTGATCGAGTGCTCGCTTATATGTTATGATTGTTATTCACAAACGTGCATCATTGATTTGCATAATGTAATCTTTGAGGCCAAAACATTAACCTTTTCAACTGATGCTATTTTCATTTGTGACCGTTAAATTTAACAAATCAGCAAATGATCAGGCGTAGGTCCTTGCGGCGTTGCAGCGCTCTTCAAATGTTGCCGATCGACATAGAGCGGTGGGATTTAAAACATCGTATAACGTCGAATAAAGCTCTCCTCAAGTTAGGCCTCCTCCCACACGTTCGATTTTTGCACTTCGAGTTCTCCGCTATATCAAAAAGTCTATATTTAATGTAGCGAAAACTTCTTTACAATTTTTGCTTTGCATAAACAACTTTTTCTCGATACTTAGTAACTTTTTTTGCGATTCACTAAAAAGTTCGCTTCTTTTTTGCAAATAGGAAGATAAATAGGAAGATGTTATCGACATTTAAAAAAATACTTTCAACTTCAAACTGAAATGATAGTAAATCGGTGTTGTTGCTGCCAACAAAGAACAATTTTACACTCAAATTCCCTTAGAAATTCATTTGTGCATTTAAAACGATCTAAGCGGATCGTGCTTGCAAACAAATTTCAATTTAGAGCGAGACAAATTGTCAGAAAAAAAAACATTCCAATAAGTGTTGCGTCAAGTGAATAAATTTTAATTTAAATGCGAATAACCTGCCCGCCGAGTTAACCAGTCGTTTGGGAGCAAAATTTGCCAAAGTGTTCCCACGTAATAATTGAAAGGTGAGAAAATGTGCACGTAATTAAGTGTGGGCTGTAAACAGCAGTCGATGGCTGTGCTAAACGTATTGACGCTCTAAAAAAGTTGTTAAAGTTAGGTCAGACACTTTTTTAAAATTCTGTTAGATAGCTGGCCAACAAAGAGTAACGCCTGACGTCCAATTGGCCTCTTTTTCTGTTTCTTGATGATTTGAAGTTGAAAAAAAAATAGGTTCTCGAAGCACTAATGCAACGTACTGCATTAGCCGATATTCACATATTTGAGGCAATCGGAGCTCACCGGCGATCGGAGCTCAGGTAGCGATGAAAACAGGATATGAAAAAGAGTCGCTTGGAATGTGTTCACCTACTCTTTCACTTGGGAACTTTGCACGAGAGGATTGCCAAAACAAGTGCTGTTGTAGAGTTAAAAACTAGATCGAGAAACACATACTGCGAGCCCTCCTTTCTTATGTCCTTCTTGTCACTCTCTGCGTTGAATGTACATTAACCATCCGGAATTTTGTGATTGACACATTGTACATATTAAGGCCAACTATTTGTAAGGATAATCTGTAATAATCGAATGGTGCGTCCCACCGTGACTGCATGGAATGGAAAAAAGCCGAGGATTACTGTACAGATGAATTTTGCTGCAAAGATTAGGCGTGAACCGATCGGCGGTTTTCGGTCGTCGGTCACTAAAGTTTTTTTTTTGAAATTTTCGCCAAACTTCGGAAGTTACAGGAACCATATTACAGTAAAAGAGTGGGTGTTAGCGAACGCGAAAGAGGAGGCATCAGTCGAGCATTTCCAGACCGTTTCGGAGTGTCGTTGTCGAAGGGTTTCCGCTGTAAAATCAGTATTCGTTGTACCACATAGTATTTTGGTCTTCGGCATTTTGGCGAATTCGGTTTTTGGCATCTGTCGATTGACTGAATAGTCTTTATTTACACTAATGGAGAAAGCTGCACATAGCGGTTAGTATGCACACCAATATGACATATAGAAGTTAGGTGAATTAACGTACCTACACACGCCAACATGTGCGCACATATTTTTCTTACTAGTTTATCGTCTCCGCGCCGATTTTTTTGTGCATTGAACGCGCTTTGGCGAGGTGATACCGATGCCTGAAGTAGCTTACTCCACTCGTTGCTGCAGTTGACAAACGAACATAGTATTTGTAGTAATGAAGGCGTAGGGTAAGTATATGTGATAAATTTTCGTCGTTTTGAGGCGTAAGTGTAGTTGAAGTAATCGCTGATCAGCCAGTCGATCATTTTGTCTTTATGCACTATTTACCTCACACAGTAGATGAGAGCTTGCTATAGCCGCAGTTTTATCCTGTACGAGTTGTTATAATTCACTTTAAAGAGTGTGATTCGTATATTTTTCTGCCTCTGTGCCCTCTCATTTGTTCGCAGTAACATTAGTTTGCCCAGGCGTATTCCTTTATGCCGCTATTCGACACACCAAATAGCGTGTAGCAGAAATGCACAGCGGCCGATTTGCTGGTCGGCCTTTATGTTAATCAGACATTTCGCAGTCCCCAGCAGTCTTTTTTTCTCTTAATATTGGTAATGTCGGTTAGCGACGCTCCCCCTTCCTTTTCTCATCCCACTTCTCCCATTTCACTTGGAGGAGCTGGATTCAGGACGCCCGCTCATTTGTGCTGGATCTGTGACCGCGGTTATTAAGACTTTGATCGGGCTTGTTGGCAGAGGTTTTAATTATAATCCATTGATCAGCAATTTAGGTAAACTGGTATGTAAATTTTTTCTCTGCATTTCGTAACAGAGCATTATATGTTACTAGTACTTATATGTTGTCTTTGAGGCCGTTGACGACTCAGCTAGTACACTTGGTGTGAGCTTAACAATAGTGTATAAATGCGATATTTGGGAAGCGTAGCTTGGCAAATGAAAGTGTCATTATTATTCGATTTGTGGCCAGTAGTAATTGCAGGATGGCGCCGAGGTCTCTTGGGTATAAGCAAGTACAGCAACGGATGCGACGCTCTCTAAAGTATGGCAGCAGAAGGATGCGCTCATTGTCACTACCTCTTTCAGGTTATAATCATCTTTTCATTTTTTTCGTGCTCTTTCAACGTAAAATGTCTTATATGTGTCTCCTATACTTATGTTTTTTTAGGTATATGCTACATTTATGTATAACAGGCAGATAACTTAGTTGTGAGCATGGTGAGTAGTAATGGAATCGAAATTTGTTCTGTTCTGTCTAGTACAGACCAATATTCTGAAAACTTTTCGTTTTTCAGCTTTCAAAATTGTCGCATTTTAATTGTTGCAGATTCATTTCAGAGCTGTTGGTGGATTACTTCGACAAGTATGCCCCTTATGACTACATGGATATGGATTTTGCAACATCGCTGGCCAGGTTTCTCCTCTTTTCGTAATGTTCGCATGAGTTGACTAGAAGGGAACATAGTTGCAAAATTTAGCAGGAAGTTGCACCATTTATATAGCGACAACAATGGCAGCAATTAGATGGGAACAGTTGAACTGTGTCAGTCTGTTTGAACAGTTGCATCCTAACAGGTCTAGACTCATTTGCCAGCGTTAATTTTTAGTGGAAGACACGCAAAAGTTCCGATTGTTCATGTTTAAGATTTCTGCATAGAACTGCCTAACAAGTAGCTTCTTTAGCGAAATCGAAAAAGAAATCGAAGATAAGCTTTTCAAACCCAAAACTGCACAGGTTTATTTTGAAACTTTTTTTTGTGAACCGAAACTTTTAAACCAATAAATAATTCACATATGGGTTGAAAACCAGTGTTTACAGATCACTCCTCACCACTTTTCCCCTCCCCTTCTCACCCTTCCGTCTCAATATCCGGACTAGATTGTTCCCTACATTGCATCGGTTTGTGGTCTATTTTTCTAACTTTCAACTACTCCTTTTGACTCTTCTCAGACTTTTTTGTTTGTATTTTTGGGGCAGGTCGTGAGATGAATTCAAAATCAACTTGCGACTGTCACTCTTCACTTCCGTTCATCTCTCCTCGTTTGATTGCAGGGAGTGAGGGTGGGAGAAGATGATAGCGTAAGGTGATGAACTGATCTATTTTAGCGTTGATAAGTGTATGTTAAGGGAGAGTTGTGTAGACGCTTGCACGTTCCTCGTTGCTATGGTTTACGTGGATCGGGTGCGGCATGCGGATAAGCTCTACTTCGAGACATCCGATCCTGGAGAAATCTACCTTTCAGCCTTAGTCGTCGCCTCAAAATATCTTTACGTAATTTATTTCTTACCTTATCTTTTCCTTTGTCTTAAATTCTCACATCAATTATTATCTGCCCTTAGCGGTCCGGAACACGAAATTGTGCACAGCCAAATAAACTCTTAGTTATGGGGCCATCCTCCTTTTGCATATCGGAGATCATGCTTTCTAATAGTTGTTTATCGTTGAAGGCGTCAGGTGCTGCTAATCGGTCTAAAAAAAGCCCAGAAATGCAGAGCGGACGCAGTACAAATTTTAAAGCAGAAGTAAGCCGAGCAGACTCTGTCCCTTCTGCCTTCTTTCCCCAACCCCCCAACTTAGTCGCTCACGAAAGGGATCATTAGTTTAGGCGCTCCTTTCATCATTATCGTCGCTAGACATCATTCAAGGGCTTAAAGTCTAGGGGTCATATTTTTGGTAAAAATTATGTTGGAAATGTTGGACAGGAATGTCGACCCTACTTTCTGCTGTGCGAACGTTTGGTATTTGTTGAATGCAAAAATTTTAAATTTCAACGTCGTTCTTATTGATTGAAGCCTTCGCAGTTTGCGAACGAACTTTGTTTCCGATAGCTTCTATTCAGAAATTCGTTCTGTGCAAACTCTGAGCAGAACGTAATCGTCCTAAAAAAACTTTAGTTTGATTAAAGGAAAAGGAGGAGGGCTAGGGAGGGGTATGCCTGTGTATGGGTTGCGACCCATCTCAGACAAATGAGCTGTCATTGAAATTAAACTGCAGCTGTTGTTTTCGTTTCTGCCATTTCCTTTTACGGCTATTCAAATTGCTTTGGCGGTATTGTCAATATATCTCAATTTAAGGATGGTGGATTGGAAGAATTCGTCTATAATGATGAATGGGCAATCTCCGCTGGTCGGCCGCTCAAACGGGTCAATGAACTGGAGCTTGAACTTCTCGACTTACTTGTTGGTTTTTCGTTTTACATTCTTTCATGATATTGAGACGTTTCGTGTTATTTGGTGCAGTTTATAATTCAAGTGTACAGTGAGAAAGACGCTTGCAAAACGTAAGAGTTGATCTTACAGGCGAGACGTTTCGTGTTATTTGGTGCAGTTTATAATTCAAGTGTACAGTGAGAAAGACGCTTGCAAAACGTGTTGATCTTACAGGTCATTTTCACGCCTAAGCTTATCCGTTGCGACTATGACAGAGGGTTGAAAATAGTGGAAAGAACGTTTAAAATTATAAAGAATTCAGCCATTGAACATCTGTGGGTGGGACTGATTTACAATATTCAAGTGAAGAGCGAGGGGACATACTTTGATAACGCCATCTCCACTTCATATTTCGAGTGCCCCGAAATCTCACCAAGAAGAAAGTTCTGACTTTATTTTTGACTGGATGGTGGGGGAGGGGGGAGAGCAGGAATTTAGCGGTCGTGCAGTTGAGCTAATGTGCTGTACTGGTTGTCTGATTGGTTTTAGTCGTGGAATATCAGCGTCGACGAGGCGGAGTTTTCACATGTATTGAATGAAGCTGAATGTTGGGTGGCGCGAGAAGCGATGCTGCGGCAAGGTTTCTGTACCTACAACGAAGCAGCCATACTGGGAAACGATTCGAAATTTTTGTTCGAGGCTCTGAAGTCATTATTGTCGATCCTTGCGGCAGTCATGCTCCTCTATTCGGCTTTGGCCTATTCGATCCTGCTTGCACCTCGTCTGCCCATGTCGTCTTCTCGCCCCACAAACGGTAACGTGTTTATCGTTAAGGTAGAAGCAAAAAAGCCCTCTCGCCCCCCCCCCTCCTCCCAATCCCTCATCGTCCTCCTTTCGCATTGCCTAACTAACCATGGGGGAGAAGGTAGATTCATCCTTTCCCACTGTTTTTCTCCTGTAGCACGGTCGAATCGATAGGGCGTTTGGAAATTTTGCAGAGAACTCTTCCAGATTGAAGTGAACAGGAGAACTTCCCAACGTTCTTGTCGCGGCTGTGAAGATAAGCCAGGAGGATTTCGGCGTGGTGTATGAATTGCGCATCTCCATCCCTCGCCTCTTTGTTAGGATAGGGCAGGAAAACTGGGTGCCAGCCTTTTAGGAACGTATCATGTCATTTAATGGATTATGCTAAAATACACATGGCGGCGTTGTGAGGTGTGCAGTAAAAAAACGGTTTCTGGATTGACGTTGGATTAGGCGCATCAAAATCGCATCGTGTGAAATGGACCAGAAAGTGTCAGATTAATGGTTGGCCGAAATCAGAGTTATTCGACAAAACAACCACTGGTGGGCTTGCTGCCCTGTTGTTTTACATCACGGTGTTACAGTGTGGATTCTTTTCTCTTGAGCAGACTAGATGGTAAAAAATTGAATGTTTTGATGTATTATTCTAGCTGTACGAAAAAATCGAATTTTTTTGTGAAATTTCGCTTCAAACTTCAGAGGACACACATCATTTATATGAATAAGCGGACCTACACTTGCAGCGGATGGAAAGAAATCAATACGGATCTGCATTAACATTTAGGATCGCGATAAGCAGTTAAATAAGAAGAAATTCTTTCTGAATGACCTTGCTAATAGAACTAGCAGTAAGAAGCGATTAAAAACAATTTGCAGGTACTGCTTTTATGTGCTGAATTTCATGTCGGATTGCATCCCCCCTATGTTCATCCCTATTTCTCCTTCCTTATCCTCCTCCCTTTGCTATCTTCTTCTCGTTTCCGGTTGGGGAAGGGGATCACTTTCAAGTTTCGTAGTTTTGAGCGTTGGCAAGCGCGGGCAAGATACTAAAACTTCGGAATTTTTGAGGAACTTGAGGAAAATTTGCCTTCGAGAATGAGGTTTTTGACACGTTTAGCACTTGCCGGCCACAGAATGCTTCTTTTTGAATCAAAAGCTTGACGATTCATCGCCAAGCGCAAAAGTTAAAAGCGATCATGAATGAGCTCCAAATTTCTGGATGTGATAGCGGTGGAAAGGAAGTAATCAGTAGAAATAACACCAGGGAGTAGCCAATAGAAAAAGATTGAATGATCTGAACTGTCGCAAGAGGAACAGGAACATTCTCATTTTGCGTTTATTTTTTGAAAGAAGTAAAAAATTTCCGAACACCAGATATTTGAAGTTTTTTAGTGGTAAAGTAGAAGCGTTAGAATAGGTTCAGCATTGCAAAATGCTTTCCTTTTGTCGTATCATCTTAAGTATTATTCATGTCTTAAGCGTTTTGAATTTAGCATCGATGCAGAGGATTACGCTTCCGAAATGGTCAGTGCTTCACAACGGCTTACCATCGATGGGAATATTCGACCCCAAGCAATTCTCTTCGGAAGTATTCGGCGCAAAAAATTTTTGGTTATCGACCGATTCTGCACTATCTGCGATTGGAAGTTTCAATGTGCGCACAAGATCTTTTTTACGAAAGGATCTTCCCTGGTCATCTCATGAATATCAGTCACCGTTGTTAAGTCAGTTCAATCGTTCGGCGACCCTCCTCGACGCCGTCAATGTTTTCACGTGTTCATTTGTATGAAATTCTCGGTGGCATAAATGGCTTATTAGGGGGGATGTAATGGGATAAGAGGGCGACATAAGGAGGGATTTTTTTTTTCAGCGAGAGGTTAAATCATGGACGAAGGGAGAGTGAATTTCCACAACGTGACTGGGATTCTGCTGTTTTGTATGTACGATTTCCATCGTTTTTTAAAATTGTTTTGAGTGGGTGTATTGCTTAAAATTTTCCTTTTTAAGTGATAAAATATCATAGGCAGTATTTATTCTTTCTGTGTATGGAAAACTATCGTTGACGACGTAAATTTATTTGGTCGCATGTGATCGTATGTTTCGTCGGTTGTAACCCTCCGCGCCATGCCTCTTTTCGTTTCTTCTTTTTGGGTCGATTAAGCCTGTCTTTCTTTTTCATCTGATTTTTCCCTGTTTGCTTCACTATTTTCAGTTGATTTGCAGTGTCGTAATGCTTTTGTTTTGATTTGCCTACTAAAATGCCGCACTAAGCAGAGGTGTTATTGCCAGTAGCAGCTAGCCAAAATAATTCAAATAAAAAACGCAAATTAAAGATGCGCCATTTGATAAGGTTCAGAAAGTGAGAACAGCGAGAGTTTGGGCGAAAATTTCTGCGAAAGCTTTTCTTCAGTCTCTGTCCGTTTTAGCTGCCTGGACTTCAAGGATAGCGCGTCTTTAGTTTTCACCAGTTTTCCGTTTTTTTTTCTTTGACGGGACCAGCCAATGGCAGTACTGAAATGAATTTTCTCAGCTACATATATAAGGATGTAATTCGATGACTTTTTAACAGCTCATTCGTCGTCTTTTTTTCGGAGACAAATGAGTTTCCTTACTCACAGTACTCGTGTATTCCTTACTCGTTTTTTTTTGTTTCTATCAACATGGGGAATCGAGAAAAGGTGAAGATTTTTTCTTCAACGTCTTCTTCATTCGCTTCCTGTTCAGTTCAAGTCAATTTTTATGCAGCGGAATGAATGTTTGTTTTGGATTACGGATTGCAATTGTTTTTCTCGAAAAGAATTCGTTGGTTCTGGAATGTTTGAAGTTGTCTCATGCTTAGTGTTGCTTCTTAATGTTGCAGGCTTTTTGTTGTTGTTTTCGGTAAAATTTTTCTTAAGCTTTCGCTCATTTTTCATATACTTGCTCGTCGGGATCTGTTGGATGAGAGAAATCTTAAGCGCGAGAGAGGAATGCCATGCGAATGGCGAAGTACGAGGAAGTTTCAGAGTAAAAATGTGCTTCATTGTTCAGTTATCGCTTTCGGTTCAACTGTCTCAGAAAGCTGCTCCGAGTTTAATCCTATGCGAGTCTGTGGGCCCACTATGACGTGGGGAAGGGAGGGGGGGGAGGAAGTGGGCAAATTCGCTGACATGCTTTAAAAGAGATACTTTGCTGCTGATGCTTCGCCGAAAGCAACGTGACATTATCGCTGGAAAGTTGGACGCCGTCGTATAGTTAGTATATCTAACTGATGCAGTTGAATTCGAATGGTATGGGGGTAAGTGCTCATGTCCGGCTGCGAATGGAGAGGGGGATTACCCAGGAATTCCAGGATTGTTGGAGGGTGACCAGGATTTGCACTCGGCAAACCCTGGAAAGAAAGGAATTTTCAAGAAAATTCATCCGAAAGTATGAAAATAACAGTTCATTAGGCGTCCGTCTATAGCACTTATGGAATAGTCGTTTTTTTCTGCGGAACATTCCTAAAGTTGAAGGCATTTTTTTGGTCAAAAGAAAGCTGCAGAACTGCTCCAGAAATAAAGATCTACAAGATTTCGTCTGGAAATTGATGCGTAAAGGAGTTTAGCTTGAAAGCAGTAATTGGCGAAAAGTTGAAGAGGCTGAGAATGAGGAGAGAATGGTGCGCATGCATGATTTGATTCGAATAAAACCTCTTCATTAGCCTATGAAACGAGTCGGATTTATGATGTGAAGATTCGATTATCATTTTACGATCTGTGTCATTTCAATCCGTCTTCTTTCCCAAAAGCATCTTTTTCTCTCAGTTCCACACAGTTGAATGCTCTCTTTTCCGGAGATAAGTTGTTCGCCCAATGTTGTTGTAGTGATATGGTCGTACACAGTTTTTGGTAGATGGCGCATCTACTGAACGCTCATTGTTACTAGCATATAGGACTGCCGTACGGGAGAGAGAGAGAGGTGGGAGAAAGGGAAGGGGAGACGGGAAGTAGTGAAGAAAAATCGGAAATTCGGGAGAAAAGAAATGGGCAAATATGAATTCATCTTGTGAAAACATTTATTAGTAGTAAATGTAAATTTGAACTGTCCTCTTATTGCACCTGTACAAAATTCTTTATCAAAATGTTCAATGAACTTTTTCTCGGTCGGACCCTTACTTCCAAAATCATCCCCTTCGGTGCGTCAGTGCCCAGTATATTCAGTTGCCATTTGTCCTTGTTGAGAAGCGATTTGGTGAAGCATAGATCACTGAAATTATGCATAGGGTATCAAGACGATAGCACCGGTCGGCGCTATTAACGAGTTTTTTTTTGCTTGGTTGGTATGATTCATATAGATTGGTATGATTCAGAAATATTAGTAGTTGCATGGAAAGTAGAATATCATGGAACGTTGGCACAAAAGGCAGAATACCCAGCTTGAGAAAAGAAATGGGCAAATATGAATTCATCTTGTGAAAACATTTATTAGTAGTAAATGTAAATTTGAACTGTCCTCTTATTGCACCTGTACAAAATTCTTTATCAAAATGTTCAATGAACTTTTTCTCGGTCGGACCCTTACTTCCAAAATCATCCCCTTCGGTGCGTCAGTGCCCAGTATATTCAGTTGCCATTTGTCCTTGTTGAGAAGCGATTTGGTGAAGCATAGATCACTGAAATTATACATAGGGTATCAAGGCGATAGCACCGGTCGGCGCTATTAACGAGTTTTTTTTTTGCTTGGTTGATATGATTCATATAGATTGGTATGATTCAGAAATACATGTTTGAAAGCTTCCGCTGGCCGTCATTCTTGGTTTAGTTTTTGTAGTTTTTGAATCCTTTGATCAAAATATTGAGGGCCACGGTTCTTAGATTTCAAAAAAAAAAAAACTGTACCGGTCACCCCTCAAAACGGCATTCCTGCGATGAAAAAAAATTTCGAAATCTTCAATTCTTCCCACGTTCGTCTGTTTAACAGCTGCAGATCGCTCTTGAAGAAATCTGAGATTGGCGGGTAACACTCTCCTACCCCCCTCCCCTCCCTTCCCACTCTTCCGATAGAGGGAACGAATGAGGAATGGTCATGTGTGCTTCAAATCCACTTCTGTAAGAAGCTGGAACTAAAATTTCAATAGGACAGCCATCCTTTCAGCACTAAAAATCTTAGGGAATACTGGAAAATCATAAAAACATTAATTGACTGGTTAAATGACGCACACGTTTCACGATACGAATCCTTTTCTGTTATGGTGTTGTAAAAAGTAGCTTTTATCAATCGACAAAGCAAACGTTCTCAACGTTTCAACCTATCGACTCGACTGTTCGCACCTTCATGACTTCCTCTCATATCTTATAGAAACCACCTAATTAATTAAAGTTAAAGCACCTCGAAGGAAAAGACGGATGTATCAGAATTTCTGGAAAATGCAGAAATATTGCGACCTGTATGCCGGTCAAAAGAGGGATCACTACAAATTGAAAACATAAGACGCGCGCGATCCTAGAAGCCATTTTTGCTAGTGACGTGCTTCGGTTGGAGATTGAGGAGTTATAGCTGCCTCCGTAATGTTGTACCGATGACATGGTTTATATGCATTTTTATGCGATTTGGAAAAGTGGCAGTTTGCAAAGCGCATTATGGCAACGCCAGGTCTGTGCTATATAGTTTTATGTCTACCGATGGTATCAGCTCCGTAACTGTTGAGGCATTGAGGCTAGAGAATTCTGCACACTCCACAGCCCAGCACTGATCACCCCTTCCCCCCATCCCCCCTCAACAACTTCAAACCAATTCACTGACCCCGATGGAAACTACGCCTTTGCATGCATTTCCGCAGGTCAGATTTCATCTACGATCGGTCAAGTCGGATAAAAACTTGGACTTTTGTTGTTTGAAAGCAATTCATGAGACTAAATGGGTTTATGGGTGAATTGCCAAATCGCATATTGTGTCAGCTGGGTCAGTTCCTATTTGTTCGCTTAAAACGGGCAAGTTTATCATCGTTCATGCAACGAATTTCTCACAGAGACTTATTAAATTGCACATGGAATAAAATCTGAATGGTGCCCCAAAGTTTAAAATATGTGCGTGGTACCGAAATATGCAGTTGTCATTCCAACTTGTCTCTGCTGGCGCACACTGTACTCGAAGGTGTACGACTGTGGTAATAAGGAAAAAGCAAAGCACTTTCAATTTGTTTCTAAATTATCTGCACAGGTACAGCTGTCCATCGACACGACCTTTACAATATGTATTGTGCTGTTCTATCCTAGCATGCATTATGTATATATATATACAAGTAACATAAATATATATGTATATATATGTATATATACATATATATATATACATATATGCAAATATATATAACATGCATTTAGCAGCAGGTAAGAGAAAATAGCAAAGGACTTATTCCACTTACTACATAACTGTATTGTTGCGGCACGCAATCGTTCAGCTCGATGTTTTCTCCGCCATATCACCGTGAACGTTGTGGCAAATAGGACTGTTAAGAGAACTGCCGTGCTTATAATCGAGAACGCAATCAGAATGCTAACGTGATGCCTGATACCTGCAAAGCTCTATCAAATCAAGAAATTGCGCCCAACGACAGATTTTCGTCGATGTGCTCTCCGATATATCCGATTACCGACTAAAATGCAATTATTAGACGGCAAGCGGATATATCCGGCAGATATGTTTAGTCATAGATCAGCACTTTGAAAATCCAGTTAGAACTACTAGCGAACACATGCCTATCAATGAATAGGATTTGTTCAGATAAATCAAACGATGACGAGTTTGCGAAAGAAAATTATGAATTATAAATAGGTATTTTATGAACGGAAGCGAATTTTACTTGTAACTTATTTACTCCAAAAACGCAATTTTTTACTGAAGTGTTGTCACATTCCCTTCTCGTCATAGGGACAGGGAAGGGTTATTGCCATTGCATACCTCCCTTCTTCGCTATTTTGCTGCTTTAAAATGACATTCAAAAGAAAAATTATATAACACACTCTTATCTAAATTATACGTTTGCATCAAGCTATTGAATAGTGCTTTAAAACTAATGAAACTAATACAAGGCTAGCAGACAAGAAGCCTTACTTTGTGGCGCATGTGTCCGATCAATCGCTCTGATGAGAAGTTTTGCCGTTGACGGCCCACTTGTGACAGGCGTGAATGTCACCGACGCAGACTTTTTGGTCGAATAGCATTGCTCATCAATCGAACTGAAACATTCCGTGACACCGTAAACGAGTGTTTATGTATTTGAAATTGAGCGATGAGTATTTGAATATAAGCATGTATTTCAGTAAGAAGTCTATTCATCTTTGAACTATTTGAAGGCCATCTGTTACGCTAAAATGGAAGACGTTTGATTATAAAGTACATTTATGAGCGAGTTGTTTAGCGGCTTGGTGGTCACTGCAGGCCGAGAAGGTAACGTCCGCGACATACGCCTAACATACTGGGATCCGACGAAATATAACGCACATGGGCGAAATGTATTATTTACTATGATCGCAGCTTTCAGGCATATCGCTCACAAAATCTGCGCAACGTTTACAAAAAGTTCTTTTTTTTTGTAGACTGAGCATTCTGATATGTCGGCTAAGAGCCGACTTATTGTCTTGATAAGTTGTCTTGATAAGATTGTCCTGATAAGATGCGTGAACCGCATAGCTTTATATGGACATTTAGAGAGCCATGCGAACCGTATGGATAAAATGATAGTTAGGTAGCGTGTTGTGAATTGCTGGTTAATAATGGCACCGTGCAGAAAAATGCGAATGAAATTTTTTTCTTCAAAACGCTTGTGCTGTTCGTCTACAATTACGCAGTAACAAGTACATTAGACCAATAGGCTTAGTGCGCTTATAATAGCACATTTATCAATGCTGCATTAAGTATAAAGCTATTTAGATATTAAATTGCAAATTTTATTCTATTTTTTTTTATTTGGGGCCATTGCAAATTTGTATGCTTAGACTTCAACCAACGTTCCTTATCAACGGCTTAGATGGCCAAATTATCAAAACGTTCCTTATCACACTCATCATTGCACTGAGTTGCATTTATTTTTGATTTCCGATCATCAAAACATTAATTGAGATGACTAACCTAGACACGGCACTCTAGAGTAAATAATTCGATCCGAGAAGCACTATCAGAGTTGCGGAAAATTCGAAAAATGGACGACAAATTACATTGGTTGGTCAGAAAGTAAAAATTGTAAGTATGACGATTGTGCTTAAAAGAAAAACCATTCGTCGTAGAAAACTGATCACTTTCGTGCAATATGGTGAAATCTTTCACCCCCCCCCCCCCCTCAGCGGGCAAAAGATTTTAGCTCAGAGCAAGATTGCCACGCTTACTGAGCTTCAGTGATTTTCGATGACGTTTATCAAGTTTTACTTCGCTGTATTCCCGTAAGTTTATTAGTATGTCTGCTCGGTAATCGAATCGCATAATCTGGAATCGAATTGAGACGTTAGTCGCCTTGATTAACGTTTTTTTGGTGTTTACCTAATTTGAACCTTTGTTGTCGCTTCACAGCCACTTGTAAGATTCAGATTGACCCATTGTGCGACTAAGTGAACTATATTACAAAATTCTTTAGATTTGCTAATCATTTTGCCATAGTCCAAAATTCACTACGCTATTTGTTATCCATTGAGGAATGGAAGGCTTTTTTTCATAAAACGTTTTCACTGACGCGTTTTTTATTTATATGAGAAGAGCTAATCCAATGCGTTAAACGTTATATTCGGGACAACATCCATTCACTCAAGATTAGCAACCTTATAAGCTTTTGATAAGATTATGTATGATTTACGCAGTTCAGTGCATTGTTGATGACGATAAGTTAAGTGATCTAGGTTGCCTTTAGCAGTCAAGCAGTGCCCGAATCATGATTATGAGTGATTTGCTCATTCGATTCCTCTTCTTTTTTTCTCTTCTTACTTTTTTGCATCTGCGCAATTCTTTGAACTTGGCCTAGCGCGAAAACATATTAAAAATTGTGCCTAACCATGATGCTTTGAAATAGAGCTCTCTTCCTACTGGTCCATATATTAGCATCTTCCCAAGGATGGCATCAAGCGTAGAAACGTCAAATAAAATCATTGGCCAGCCCAGCCCACATTGAAATTTTCAACAAATCTCAACATAACTTCTAAATAATAGTGAAAAACATACCATTTTATTTCAACGAGGTTTCCACTGGTGGTTTCTTCTGAAATATGAATCTGAAACAAAAATGGGACGCTTCAGAACGAACAAAGCGCTGCTGCCACCCGACAGTGCACAGATATTCTTCCAATTAGCTTTTGAACGGTTTCTTATCACAGAAGAGCTTCCCACACCGAATTTCTGGGCCTGGTTACAATCTCAACTGACGGTGTGGCTGTTTTGCAGTCTCATTTTCCACCCGCTTCTTTATTTTTCAATTTTTTTTGTTTTTCTCTCTTTTCCCTCTCATCCTTTCGGATATTTTTATCTGTTACATGAACTCAATCAGGCTATGATGGAGAAGGGGTGAGGAAAATTGGACGAAAAGGGTGCGGTTGGCAAGTTCGTGCAGTTCCGTTTCATACCATTAGATCAACAATGCTGTTTTTAGCACACTGTTAACGGCCAAAAGGAATGTCATACTTAATTTGAACAATATATCTTTGATATTCGTCGAGTCCAAAGTTTATTGTCATTTAAAGAAGCCCAAACAGTTTTTCATTGATCGATATATGCTATCAAAGATCGGTTAAAAATCAATTTTATCACTAGTTGAGAAGCTGGCTGGCACAGCTCTAAATTAGTTTGTTCATTTTAAAAGTGACTGCCGTCTTAAAATTTTGCAAGATTTTTCCATTATTCGCACGGAGGGAGTCTGAGAAGAACTTTCGGATGGAATTTTGCAATGATTTCTTCCGAATACTAAAATTCAGCACAGTTCTGTTGCACTATTTCGCTATCAAGAAGACCCCCTGTTCGCTTTCGGCACCCCTATAAGGGAGCTCGC
>JPKZ01000429.1:244432-263614 GCA_000803305.1 Toxocara canis | reverse complement strand
ATCTTCCCACTTTATCCATGTTCACTTGTATTACCTAAAGAAGCACAATGTCTCGTATTTTCCTCTTTGCTCAGAGATGTATGCCGATTATCAATTGACCGTCGCATTAGCCATTCGCTAAACAACATGTGGTGATTCTCCTTGACGCGTACATGTTAGACGACTTCACAAAAACCCAAACTTTAGTTGTTTAATGCAAAAAATAAGCAATAAGTCAAGAGATTAGGTAAACTCATACTGTTGGAAAGGGTTTAAAGTTGTATCGTCATCGATCTCATGTTTTACCCGAATCTCGTCGAAACATCCAAACAATTCTCCCTTTTAGCTCGCATTGGAGGTGTTAAACGTAGATTACGAACTGCACTAACAAATTTCCAAAGACTACAATCGAGTATAAATCTGCACACATCTGGCTACTGATGAATGTTAGTTAATCTGCACACATCTGGCTACTGATGAATGTTAGTTACAGCTAAAATTTTAGAGTCCATACTACTCTACCATTTAAGAGCGATGGATATTTGCGCCTTTCTGTTGCAGCAAAATGTGCAGCTCCCTTAAGAGTCGAAGCGCTATGAGTGCTCAACTATAACTTGAAAAATTGAATTTTTAGCTCTAACAAGCGGCGTCAGTGCCAATTGGTAAGGCGTCCTCAGTTCTCGATGCGGTTTGTCGTTTCGCCGAATTTACTAAAATCCCATCGGTGCGAGACCGGTTTAGACGAGAATCAAACTTCAGGCGAGAGGAATGCGCAGCGCACAGCGATCACCTTTGCTGTATTTCCTCTCCCATGCTATTTGCACGTGCATCTCCATAAAGTACCGATGATTTGTTCACATAAGGATCGGTTGTATATACGCTCTTTTTTGTGTGTGAATTCGATGAAAAAACATACAACCACACACCTCTAAGGAACTCCCATCGCACTTTCGTTCGACTTCTGAAGACTCAACTGAGCTGGAAGAAACGCGAGAAGCTAGTGCTGGTGTTTGTTCTTAAGAAATGAAAAGTGGAATTTTGGAGATCGGTCATGGAATTGGATATTAGTAAATTTAGAAAGTTTCGCTACTTTTTTTGCCACTAATAAGTCAATGGCAACAGAATACACTGAACTTCTGGAGTTGAGAAAAATATAGGGCAAAAGCAGCTCTATAAGTGCTATGTTCTATTAAATGTAGAAATTCGATTCAGTGACAAAGGCTGTGAAGGCAAAATGTGTGTAAATCTAATCGATAGGATCAGAAAGGAGTAAGACGCTTCTGTTCGAGAGCACTGCAGAGAGCAATGAAGCTAACTGTCTAGGGAAAATACAACGACGTTGGTGCTCCGACGTGGACGAGCGAATGCGAAGGGCTAAACGGGCATAGAAATTAGACGCTTGACCAGAAAGAAGAAACAAGTTTGGAAATAAAAATTAATTTGAGCATTTCAGGAAATTATTGTAGCATAAACCATATTACCTTATTAATGGGTCACCAGGTTAAATGTGCATGCGGCGATTCACGGCACTGCGGCACTCAACGCTCATTAATCCCCAGTTTGTTGAACGTTGAGTGTGCTTTTTCATTCACATTGATCCCCGTAGTAAAATGTAACCACTTATGAGTACGCCTGATATACTGTCGATGAGAAAAGCGCTATGAGTGGGAGGGAAACGGGGTTTGGTAAGGGAAAGTAGGGTTTTTCTTCCCCTCTTCCCCTCCACCCTCTCCCCCTTGCCCCCACGCCCTCCTCATCGTTCCCCCTCCCGTCCCCCGTCCCCTCTCCCATCTGCGTATGTCCATGGATTGAAAGGTTGTCCTCCACGCAAGGTTTTCTCGAAGGCGGAACGAAAATTAAGGATTCGCGCTTCGGATTTTGCGCGCATTTTTGCATATACTGGCAGATATTGACGACTTTTCGTGGGAGGGATGCAGACTTGTTACTGGCTTGAAGGGAAAGTACTGAATAGATATTCTAACGCCATTCTGTACTCTTACTATTCGTTCATGTTTGGTCTATGTTGCACTGCTGCCATTACATTGCTCCGGATGCTTCTGTTATATTTCTTTGCTACTTCGCAAAATGATGTTTCCTTAACTATCGATCTAGTTTGTTTGTGCTCAGCTCATCTCCTTTGTTCGTGTTCCAGTGATCTCCCTTGTTCTTGCTCCGTATGCACCTTTGATCGTTGTTCTCATTTTTATTCTTCGTCCACATTGTTTTTCGAGATATTGTGAAACATAACAGTAAAACTCGAATTCCTAAGAAACCTTCCAGTTTCTCCTCCGCCATCGTCATCGTATCTCTCGAAATGATCTGTTAGGTGGAACCCCTTCTTCCCTACTCTTCTCCTTTTCCGCCCTTAAAATATCCCAGACTACATTCTTCGTTTCAGGTATCTCGATTTCTTAACACACTTTGCTATTGATAAATTCGATGCAGAAAACTGTTCATATCAGTCATGCTATTTGCCATGCTTTTTCTCACATGCGGTGATCTTTGGCCCTATAACTGAATTGAATTGAAATGAATTGTTTAATTTCCCTATAACAGCCATGATATGTATCTTTAACACGCTTTTTAAATCGCTTTTGAGAATAGCATGAATGAGTGCCAAACATTATCGCATATGTGCAAGAAAGATTAGACGCCGAAGAGATGCTAGAATCACAAAGCTAGAAGAAACGCCTCATATTAGTGTTTTTATTTGTATGTGCATAATATTCGTTTTCCTTTTTATCATATGTCGTTTTTTGGATTCGGTTCTCGAGGTAATTAGTTGCTGTTTTGCCGTTTTAGTGATTTAAAAGCGGCTAATCGGAGCGTTCTGTTAGAAAGTTTTAATTTCGCAGTTCCTTTGATTTGGTCGAATTTCATTTATATGGAAATCAAAAACCCGTTTACTTTTTTCAGCTTGTTTTTTTTACATGTTCCTCCACTTTCTCGAATTCGTACAGATGGCTCGAGTAGAGTGGTTATGTCTCATCCACATATTTTTTCTTCTAAATGAAGTGTTACATAGTGTTGACTTGTTTTCGATAGCTTAAATGCCCTTATAGAAGTAATCAACAAAATTTTTCTGACATCACAGCAACCCACTAATATTGTGCGGACCTTAGCAATATCTCATTATATCCTTTCATATCATCTTTGTATTGTCGTAAACGTTGTTACTGCCTATCGACTAAATAAAAGATCCGATTCGATTGGGTTCGAAGAAGAATATAATTCTTTATGGATATAGAACTTTATTGTTGCATTGTTAAATCCGCTATTCATGTGCTCAATTTCTTGATTCGCAAATCCTTTATTTATCCCTCTCTTCGTCGCTCATCGTCGGCAAATCGATCCGAATTTGAATAAGAATGTCATCCAAGTGTTGCATTATGTATACCAAATTTAATAACTCTGGCTACATTAAGTCGCTTTTTGAGGCTATCGTAAAGACATGTATACAAATCGTATAAACAGTCAGGATAGGCATTAACGCACATTACGAGTGCAAATTTGTTAGCATGCAAAAGAATATTCTCGAAAAGAATTGTGTAATCGGTCATCAAATCAATTACAATACGAATGCTTATTTATTTATTTTCGATATATTTTATAATTGTGAGCATTTTATGGCTTCTGAATGTCTGATTGGAACAGTACATTTAAAAGGACGAATTCGAAAAATATGACTGTTTTTACAATTTGTAGAAATAAATTGCCGAATTTTATCCATTGCGAATTGAGCCAATTTTATTGCCGTTCTTCCGGGCCGCAAACATTACAGGCAATCCGTTTGTGCACGCGTGTAGTTTTGTGGATGGTCTATCTTTATCCGTATTTCAAGAAGAATTTTCGAGACATGAAGGCAGTCATTAATATACTCCATTATTTGTGAGTGATTTATGGCACCGATCGGATTGCTAATTTTTTTGTCAATTATTTACTGTGTACGGTCAAGAAGTATTCAACGAATTTCATTCATTATAGCAGCCATGCGTTGAGAACTATGCTATCTATTGGCTTCCAACGTGGCAGTTAGACAAATTCATACTGGCGGTAATGTTGCAACGGATGAGGTTTCAAAGAAACTGGAGCTGTGACGCAAAAAAAAAATTAGAAGAATTTCGGCATTACTTAATGCACGCTTCAGAACTTTTGGGATCAAAACAAAGAATAAACAAATCCATAGACTTTTGGAAACGATTGCAGAATCGGTTTTGCTACTGCTATGACACGTTAATTAACTCATATTACTTTGTTGGTCGAAGTTCATCAACTATCCGCAACTTATTAAACTCTATCCGAACTCTGTTTTCTAGAATGACGATAGAACCTATTCTAATTGTTTATTTCTATCAGTTACAAAATACTGCCAGCATTCAGTACTTTTCCGTTTTCGCCGAATTCACTTTCCATAATAGTAACAACTTCATTTCTCGTTTGTCTTTTTTAAATACTGCCGTTCTTTAAATTTTCACTTTTTTTCTGCGTCCATGAGTTTTGCATTTGTTCGCTTTCCGCGAACAAATCATTTCAAAGAAGAAAAAATGTTTTTTGGACCGTTCGAAAATGTTTTCATGTTGAAATTAGCAAAAAAGCGGAAAGTTACGAGAAAATAAGTGAACCATCGGCAATATTTATACCGAATTTATTACCGTAACACTTTGCGTTACATATTATGATGGACTGCGATATCGCAAACAAATTCATTAAAGTTCTGCGCAAATAAATCGTTCTCAAGTAGCGAATAAGTGTGTTGTTGTCTCTAGAAGTGCCCTTGTGGAAGGAACCACAAACAACTGATTTTTTTCGTTCGATTTTTGTAAGCTGAATTTCACTATTTTATAATTTTTCACTTTTGCGCTTTTACAATATTTCAGTACTGTACCCAACTATTAAAATATTTGTAATCATTGCATGGAAACGTTCCTTTGCGATCCTTCGCGACCACTATGGTCCACGAATGAAGCTCGCCGATATCTACGGTCGAAAAGGTGGATTAATAAAACTGATATTCGAACTCTAGAGAGGCTACCATTTTAACATTACGCAAACGACTCGAACAAAATTTTAAAAAAAAAAAGCAAAAAAAAGTGACTGGTTTGTTGAAGTGCAAATGCGCATCAAACACCATAAGCGCAGTAGAAAGTTTTGGATAATCGGCTAAATTCGCAGGTGTAGTGTTAGGTAGACACCATAATTTGTGGCTTCAAAGTGTGATGCCCCATGAAAAAATATTATATAGTGCAGCTAGTGCTTAAAAACCTTCGATGGCAAAATCTGCCCTTTTCCCTTATAACTTGTTATTTATTATAGCCGTTAAGGGTGCTATAACTGTAAAGCCCATTCCACATAACCGAATTTTGTTTCAGCTAACTTCCAGATCGTTAACTCGAAACGTATCCACACCGATGATTCCAAAAACATGCTCCAACAAGATTGAGCCTCCATGCAGTGCTTCTAACGATGTTAAGGGATTTTTTCTACAGTGCCCTACTGACAATTTAGTTGTCGTTGGTTTGAAACAGCTAGCAGTAATAAAAGTTGCCAGAATAATATCAGCAAGTTTTGCACTCTTCTGCAACTTTTACTTCAATGCGGCAAGACCGATCTGCTGAAGATTGCGCTTTTTGAGAAACAAAGTTGATGTTTCTGAGCAATGTCGTTATAACGGTGCAACAAAATGAAAGAATAAGGCGTGTGTCGTACGTATTAAAGGCGCGAAGAATTCGCACTTGTTTAGCGCATATTTTTGATTTGGATCTGATGAGATGAAACACACCTTAAGTTTTTGATTTGCTATCGCACCTGATGAGAGTACTTGTGGTTCAAATTCGTTCATCACTAAGTAAAACGACCTTGACAAGTTACTTACATAGCGGACCGCATCTGAGGTGTGCCACTGCGTTGGATTTTTTTTTCAACTGGCAATTTTTTTTGCACTGCTAGCCTAATGTGGCATTTCAACGAGCGACGATACGATGTCGTCTTGAAGGAACTTTGATTTTTGTATGGGTGGGCTCATTTAGCATGTAAAAATTGCGGGGCGATGAAGGTGTGCGTATAAGAGTCTGAGAAAACTTTTTGAACGAACGTTTCGCAGATATACACGTACAATGACGTATGGTGAATGAAGGTGGTGCCAGAAAAGGGCATCGTCATCAACCACAGGGAGACACAAGAGCTGCGAACTGACCGTCCCATTTGGGAAGTGGGACAGGCATTGCAAACGTGAGCGAAAATGCGTGCTTGCGTGATAGGTTGTGGTGTCAGCGGACTGCCGGCCATCAAGGAATGTCGTGCCGCTGGCATCGAAGTTGTTGCATACGAACGCACATCGCAAATTGGTGGACTATGGAACTACAGACCACAAATGAAGGTTTGTCCTTACTAATAGCTCCCTTCACTGTTAATCTCTCCGAGTAATCATGGGTGCCAAAGATGCGCAGCTTTTAATTATAGTAATACCGACAAGGATACAATTTTATAATTCGTTTTTAAACGTTTATCGCTGCGGCCGAATCGCGTTGTAGGCATGTCATACCTGCGCCTATGTATTTTTGTGTGAATCTGTATGTCCGTTTGTTGCATATGATGAACCAAAGAAGCTACTGCAGTAGACCTTGGTAAGCATATTCCGTTGGTATTGCTTGGCTTCCCAAACAAAATTTGACCACATTTATGAGTGAGCTATAGAGGAAGGAGAGTGATGTGAAGGTAATGCAAGTCATGGTAATAACCGATACCAGTTTCATTTCTTGTGATTTAGTTCGGGCTCATTCGACGCATGAAGTACTTAATCAGAAAACGCACCAAAAAAGTGCGGAATGTGGTTTTCCGGATGGAGAATGGGAAACGGAAGCGAAAAATTCGGGAAAACGGGGTCCAGCAGCTCCAGCTATTTTGATCTCGTGAACAAGCTGCTCGACCACTATCATTTCATCAGGGGCATCATGAGCTACTTGACTGTGTATCGGACAGAAATGTTTTCGGGTACATTTTTAATTGTCAGAACTACAACCACTACTGTACCGCTATCAAAACTTCCAATACAAACAACACTTGAAAATCGTTTCACTAATGACCATGATGCATGTCAGCCTGGCTTCTAGAATGCGGAAGCGCAATTACAGGAAGGAGCAACAGTGATGAAGTCAACGGTTGTGAATACCTCAAAAGAGATGATGGCCTATTCGGATTTCCCACCACCAGCTGAGTATCCAAACTTTATGCACAATTCACTCGTTTTGGAATATATTCGTGATTATGCAAATAAGTTCGATCTGCTAAAAGATATTCGTTTCAACACGAATGTTGAAAAGGTATATTTTTGTTGCATGCTACTTTCATTCTAGGTTTTTTTTAATACCAGCAAAGGCCTTTGGCACTTTTTGGGAAAACACGGGATCCGCACAGCAGTGTTATATCACTATGGATGATCGGTGTCTATTGAGCGAGCAATCCTCTTTCGCACACTCATCACATCATTGGAGGTATTCTCTCTCCCACCCCTCCACCCTTCATCCTAAACATGACGACCATCAAAAATACCTCCCAATGAGCATCAGTATTCCAGCTTGGTTCTGTTCATTGGTTAGATGTCACTTTTCTCTGACCAGTTTAACGTCGTTTCGCAGCCCACATTTTCAAAGTTCGTTGAGTAGAAAAAATATTCGTCTAAAAAAGGGATAATTTGAAGGCTTCAAAAGTGCGCAACTCAAAATAATTTGCAAAACCTTGTGCTTGGGGGGGGGGGACATTGCAAATTTTAATGCAAATGCGAACCCATTGTTATTAGATTTGCAATTTAGCTTTAAATTTCAACTTCATTGCTAAAGCAAATTGTCTGTTTTGCTGATGGTGAAATTAACGCTTAATGGACATAAATAAATGGCACAGCTGGAACGTGTTGGTGACAAATGGGAAGTGACGACAACTGATGGTACAAAGGAACAGTTTGACTTCGCAATGCTATGCACTGGACATCACGCATTCCCACAATATCCTGACATTAAAGGTTCACTTTTGAATTGCACTCAATTCCTCAGTAATGATATCAAACATGCATAGGGCATATGATGTCTGGCCAATTGTCGAAAGTTTTTGCAGGTCACCATTTTGGATCGCATTTTGCGAATTATGAATTTTCAACTAAAATTGTGCAGCACTATTCTACGACAAAAAAAAAGCTTGAAATTACGGAAGTAATCTGC
Source organism: Toxocara canis (assembly GCA_000803305.1). Taxonomy (NCBI): domain Eukaryota; kingdom Metazoa; phylum Nematoda; class Chromadorea; order Rhabditida; family Toxocaridae; genus Toxocara; species Toxocara canis. The sequence continues at coordinate 255,425 of JPKZ01000429.1, read as the reverse complement.
AAAATAAGCTTCTGCTAATCGAAGAAGCTAAAGGCGCCAAAGAAGTGAGAGTTTTTCATGTTTAAAGATGTTTCATGTTTCTGAGATTTTCGATTGTTTTTGACTTACGCCAGCTACGTATCACCTCTCAAAAATTTTTAAAATTTTTGGGTGACCCCTTTCTGAATCGAACAGAAGGAGAGTTTGCTCATGCACAACATGAAATCATCGCGTGAAACGATTCGGCTCGTATTTCGTTTTATCCTCCATTTGTGCACAATTTTACAAATGTTATCGTAGAGATCACAAACGGGTATAGTTCTCTCCACTGTTTAGTTATCTGCATGCGAGTCTCACAAAATTAGAGGTCCGATATTGAATCATCTTGCTGGTTGCAGCTCTCTCTACTCATTTCTTTACTGCTAATAAGATTTTCGGAAAATTTCTTAAATCGGCATTTCTCATTACGCGAAGAAGTTAGCGGAAAGATCGACACCTCGATAAGTACATCAATTGGAACCTTCGAAAATTTCAAACTAAGAGAATTGCGACAGTTTATCTCAAGCCTCCCCAAAAAAAAAGTCATTTTCAAAAGGGAGCTTTCGAGACCGACTGATAAGAGGTGGGGACAAGTAGCCAAACACAAGTCAAAACTAATCCACAGTCATAGTAAAATACGATAAAGTCGCTTGGATAGAACTCTGGGTTTTGTTTCTTTTGCTGATTTTTGATATGCGCTCAATTTTTGGCAACATTCATGATTATTTTGCATATGCATTTCTCATTATAATATTTACCATATCTCCGTGAATAGAGCCCCAGAAGCCTCTAATGTTTCGCGACTCCTACAAAGAGTATAAGGGAGGCTTAGCAAGAATCGTTGGAGATCAGTATTGCAAAGTTGTCATATGGGGCCGACACTAAACTGTGAATCGATAAGAAAGAGTTTTTACTCGGAGCACATCCTTCAAACAACGAATGAAGCGTTACGTTGATTTGAAACGTGTTGACCATCGAAGCGAGAGATTCGGCAACCCACAGAACTGGTTCGCCATAATTCAGAACCTCTTCCACTCTTTTCTCATTGTTTTTCAAAAAAAAACGCTTAGGGAAAAAATACCAACTCGGAGCACATCCTTCAAACAACGAATGAAGCGTTACGTTGATTTGAAACGTGTTGACCATCGAAGCGAGAGATTCGGCAACCCACAGAACTGGTTCGCCATAATTCAGAACCTCTTCCACTCTTTTCTCATTGTTTTTCAAAAAAAAAACGCTTAGGGAAAAAATACCACTACGTCAACAGCGGTTTTTGCTTGCTCTAAGCAGGTTTTCAATATTTTGCTAATTAAGAACTTCGATGTTCCAAAGCAAACATTGACTGAATCCTGAAGAGGATCCAACAATCTTTTTTGGCGTAAGGTTTGACGGAATAGTGATGTGGTGCAAATGTTCATGCAACCAATCGCTCTTTGTGCAAATGCAAGTGTTCTAATACAAGCCATAGGCAGGCAAGATTGATATTTTGGCGCCGTTGCGATGATTTCGCTCATCAGACCAATCGGTTTCCTAAAACCATCGCGCAGAGCGAAGATTCATATTTCTGCTTGTACAAATCCCACAAGAAATTCGTTCTTCCGCGACCCAACCGATGGAGAATGCGTACAGATTCTTAGAACATCTAAGAATCTATACGTGGTAATGTTATTGCTGATGAACACCTATTGCTAAATAACGAATAGCGTTTAATTGACTGTCATCAAGCATTTTGTGCCATCATCAAGATTGTGCACCAAGCGCAATGAACGCGAGTAATGCAAGTGATACGGCTAACTGTTTATGCGCTCGATTATGCCATTTCCAGGACATCATGCAAGTGTAGTTCGTAAGAAGGAGGAAAACAAGGGAAACTTAGTGGGTAAAACAAGAAAAAGAGAAAGCTTTATGCAAATTTATGCAAATATTCTAATATCTGGTTGCATCGACCAATTCGTCTCTTTTGTTAACGAAGGTCTTGCTCGAATTCGTGTAACATAAATTTGCATAAATTCGGATACTTCTAAAATAATGTATACTGCTTCTAGTGCACTATGCTATTAAAACCGATTAGAATTCCGGCTTCTACCTGGATGGCGTTCGTTTGGAACATGCAGCAGCTGGCAGACCCACAACGCATTTTAAGTTGAGTCTGTTTAGAGCTCTGAGATCTTACTTAAGTTATGCATACAGCGATCGGTCCATCTCACTTAAATCAGTTTCCTCGCGTATGAGCGTACGTCCTAATTCGTTGAATAGACGTATTATGCAATCATCGTTCTCATGCGCAGTCAAACACTTCGATTTTTTTTTGCTCGACCACTAACGTAGTAGTATCCCCCCTCATATAACCTTGAACAAAAGCTCATGTTTTCACGCGTCACAATAGCATTCAAAGAGCATAACGATTCATTAAAAATGAAAGAAATTGATCTAGGAATTTAAGTATTTACATTAAAGCAAATATACAAATTAACGTACGTATAGACATAAACAAATATAAGAATTTTTTCTTTTTTTTGTTGTTATTCTTAAATCTCCTTTATTTTCTTCCATTGCTTTTCGTTGAGAAACGACGTTTGATCATTTTCTGAAATTCGCACAGCCAGAATGCGTGCAAGATCACCGCATTTCTTGTGATCACTGTGCCTTTCGTATGTGTTTAATGATGGAATGATTTACGGAACGGTCGAGTAAACATCAAAAAAAGCAGTAATTACTGCGTACTTACTTGAAATTTCGTCATACTTTTTGTACAACAGCGATTTCGACATCACCTATCAGCCCCCATAACTTCTGCGATTGGACTTAAACAGCAATTATCAGTTTTTATAGTCTGAGACTTGAAAATACTTAACTGATAGATACACGCGCAATTTATTGCATGTGCAGACAACACGTCACCATAACGCGCTTTGCAAATGCAAATTTATAAGAGCATTTAAAAACGCCACAAAACTAATATAAGCGCACATATGGTCGACTTTTAAGGTAGAATGAGGAAGGAGCAATTATTTGTTTGCGTTTGGAATTGACGAAATTCGCGAAGCCTTTAACGAATGCCTCTTCAACGTTCCGCTGATGAACATTTCCTTTTTCAGTTTTTTTGATGTCATTTGAGCATCAATTCCAAAGTTTTTTTTAAAGGTGCAATCGTTGTTTAGTTTGGTAATCAATAACTATTTACAGTACTACCATAACTCAAGGGTTCGACAAGCATACAAGTGCATTTTTTTTAAAGAGCAATTGAAGGGAGCAGAAAAGCGCCACGGAAATCGTGGAGACAGCAGGAAAAAAAAATAATACCTTTACGCAAAGGAAATAGATACTCGTTAGTATCTTTGGAAAAATTTTCCGCAATTTCCAGTTTCTTCAGAAGATTTAGTTTTCCTTTCATAGCTTTCTCTACGATTTGCGCACAACTTCCTGCTAGTTCTTTTTTTTTTGCTATCCGAGATGCACATGCATTCTTTTTTGATCGCTCGATTCATGACAGTACTGCAATCATGCATTACATTATGCATAACGGTATGCTGTAGTGTTGTTTCAGCATTATCATCAGAGCGGTTCACTAGAAAATAGAATTCAGAAAAGAATGATTGTATTTAAAAGACAACAAATAATTGCAGGTATAGAGAAGTTCAAAGGTCGAGTGCTGCACTCACATCAATATCGAGATTACGAAGGGTTCCAGGACAAGAACGTTTTTATCGTCGGTATAGGCAACTCTTCACTCGATGTTGCAGTCGAGCTTAGTAATGTCGCTAAATCGGTAATACTTATTCGGTAATACCTGCTTCCCTATCATGATATGTATTATCTACATACTTATACACCTATTTGTGAAGCATTTACTCACTTATTTGTCGCCTACTTTCTCGTTCGTCGATGAATATCGCATCGTAAAGAATGCTAATCGGCCAACAAGGAACTAAAAATTATCGCTTTCTGAGCGAAAAGTGTCACCGCAACCGCAGATAGTACAGATTGAAGTTGATGGCATTCGATCAATTTTGCAGTGAAGCGTTTCGAGGGAAAATAGCTCGACCCATCCAAAAGTCATCGATAATGCTCCAGTTCTGCTGAGACGATCGTCGATGACCTATAATTTCCAAAATGAATTTTAAGAAACTATAATATTGGGTTCCTCTTTCAAAAATGTTTCGCACAAGTATTACGGCTCACAACCAACAGGATCATCCTAAATGTGTTTTCCACTGCACTGGATAGAATAAATTGAAAAATAAATAAAATCAGTTAAAAAATGAATTCAGTTAAGAAAAGCAAACATCGATGACGGTTTTGCAATCATCACGGCGGTACCCGATACACGTGAAACGCTGCTCATCGATAGTCTGTCGGAACTGCTTTATCTTTGGAGCGATTGAATGAGATTGCAGGTAACGATTTCAACACGGCGTGGCACATGGTTGTTCAATCGAGTTTGGACATCAGGTATGCCGTATGATATCTATTTGCTAACTCGATGGTATACTTTTCTCATCGATCATTTACCGTGGACGCTTTGCAATGAGTATGTCGAATATCGTCTTCAGGTCAGTTTGTCACTATCGTATCAGAGCATTTCGAAATAATATTCTATGGGATGGAGCAAACGAATGAAGGCCGATGTCCAGTTTTGCTCGTACCAGACGACTTCTCGAACTCTGTAATGTCTAAGATATCTTTTCTGATGGCGTTTAGACTATAATAGCAATGCTTAATTAATCCGGCACTTGGGTTTGAATGTCACGTTTGAAAAGAGTCGTAATCTGATTTGATAAGTTGAGGGACACTATCAATTTTTATTTTCGAAAGACTGGCGTAGAGACGATAAGGATGCTTGCGAACAGAACAGTCAGTCGGAAACTAGATTTGGTCATTTGCTTTCCGCTAATCATTTCAGGGCACTGCTGCAAATTCACACAATTCGCGAATGCTCGGCGCCAATATCGGCGATCGCAAGCCCCACTTCGTAGTTTCAGCTCACTCAAAATAAAACTATAAACGTGATGATGAGATGTGTTTTTTACAAAAGTAAAATAAACTGGACGTCGGATGGCATAGAGGTCTAGCAAGAGGGCCTGATCAGATTCAGAGCGTGAGAAGTTTGACTCCGCCTCCCGGTCGGCTCGACCTTTCACTCCTCTTTAGGTGGGGTAATTTGTTGGTTCTTTGCCGCAGGATCAAAGACCCCTCTAGTGGCGATCGGCCATCGAATAAAGTGGAGATTGATATATTCGTGGATCGCTTCGCTGTTGAAAGCTGCAGATATTGAACTGAAACCAAAAATGGGCTTGATGCAGGAGTCTTTGATCTTCAATTGTAAGAGTTGCAGCAAAGGCTCGACCATGACACTTATGGGCTCCGGCCGTATCATCGCTTCTTCCAGCAACATCCAACCCTCAACGATACATTGCCAAATCTTCTCTCCACAGGACAAGTCGTCATCACGGTTAGTCCGCGAAACGCTCTTCCTCATGTTGCTTGACGAAGCGAGATCCTTTGGGAGAGAGTTACACAGAAAATTTCGCGACGACTAGTGTTGAACGATGAAATTTCGCTTGAAAAAAAACTCTCATTTCTTCTAAAATCTTTCCTTTGTCACTAACCTATGCAATCTTGCTTTCGGACAATCAGCCTAAGAAGAATCGACGTCCGCTAATTTTGGGGTATGCGAGTGTTTGCAGCCCTGAGGAGTGAGATAAGGGAACTTGAATTTATTATGTATATTTCTTAAGACTGACATTCTTACAAGTAGTTTTTTTATTTTCGAAAGACTGGCGTAGAGACGATAAGGATGCTTGCGAACAGAACAGTCAGTCGGAAACTGGATTTTGTCATTTGCTTTCCGCTGACCATTTCAGGGCACTGCTGCAAATTCACACAATTCGCAAATGCTCGGCGCCAATATCGACGATCGCAAGCCCCACTTCGTAGTTTCAGCTCACTCAAAATAAAACTATAAACGTGATGATGAGATGTGTTTTTTACAAAAGTAAAATAAACTGGACGTCGGATGGCATAGAGGTCTAGCAAGAGGGCCTGATCAGATTCAGAGGGTGAGAAGTTTGACTCCGCCTCCCGGTCGGCTCGACCTTTCACTCCTCTTTAGGTGGGGTAATTTGTTGGTTCTTTGCCGCAGGATCAAAGACCCCTCTAGTGGCGATCGGCCATCGAATAAAGTGGAGATTGATATATTCGTGGATCGCTTCGCTGTTGAAAGCTGCAGATATTGAACTGAAACCAAAAATGGGCTTGATGCAGGAGTCTTTGATCTTCAATTGTAAGAGTTGCAGCAAAGGCTCGACCATGACACTTATGGGCTCCGGCCGTATCATCGCTTCTTCCAGCAACATCCAACCCTCAACGATACATTGCCAAATCTTCTCTCCACAGGACAAGTCGTCATCACGGTTAGTCCGCGAAACGCTCTTCCTCATGTTGCTTGACGAAGCGAGATCCTTTGGGAGAGAGTTACACAGAAAATTTCGCGACGACTAGTGTTGAACGATGAAATTTCGCTTGAAAAAAAACTCTCATTTCTTCTAAAATCTTTCCTTTGTCACCAACCTATGCAATCTTGCTTTCGGACAATCAGCCTAAGAAGAATCGACGTCCGCTAATTTTGGGGTATGCGAGTGTTTGCAGCCCTGAGGAGTGAGATAAGGGAACTTGAATTTATTATGTATATTTCTTAAGACTGACATTCTTACAAGTAGTTTTTCGAAAGAAAATTATTTGATTGGCTCTGAAACAGAGCATGATGAGCATGCGATATTCGTTACGCTCGATAGCCCACCACAATTGCAATGTTGACATTTCATTCAGTCGGAGAACAAAATCGCTTTTTTCATTTTTCATCCCGCTCGAGATTGAGGCAATTTCATCAAATGATCAAATGACAATAAAGTTGGCAACATGTCGAGCCCAATGATGTATAATTCTTTGCAAGTATTCATGAAAGAGTGGGTGGTAGTACACTGAAAATTATAAAAATTATATAGTGCCTCAAAAGACTCATTTGCTTTCTGTAAGGTGCACTAATCAGCCTTAAAAAAGCGTTCGATTCTATTCGAAAATTTTTGACAGAATAAATTTTTGCTTGTATTAATTTATGATATGATCTTGAAATATTGTATTTTCACGCTCGACTAAATTGCCTTTAAGTTTTGAGAAATATGACAATGTTTAGGAAGATGTGGATCACGTCGAAGAGTCGGAAGTAATCGTCAAAGGCGGTCGTCGTTTCCAGGCCGATGTGATCATATACGCAACCGGATACACGTTCAAGTTCCCTTATCTCACTCCTCAGTCTATTATACCGATCGTGGTACGTTTTCAAGTAATAGTAACTAAGCGAACTCATAACTGTTAAGTTGTTTTCTAAGCGATAGCAAAACTGCATAATTTGTGAAAAACGAGTTTTTCGCAAACGAAAAAAATTAAAAGTTAGAAAGGCGTTTTACATAAAGACAACTGCGAATGGTAGACATCAAGTAACATATCGTGGAACGACGCATCATTTACAGTGCTCGAAAAAGTTTCTCATATTGCAAATTTCATACTTCATAGAGTCATAATCGTATAAAAACGAACGGGCTTTTTTTTTTCATTTTGAAGCCATTTAATAAAAAAAACAAAAATTTTGGCCATTGCATCATTTAAAATCAAACAGTAAACGAAACGATTAAATTTGTGCATACTCGATCATCGATCGATTGGAGTCACTGTTTAAATCAATCAACTGCCTCTAAACCGAGCAAATCGCGCATCAATATGAGAGCAAATTAAGGCACCACCTTTGAAAGCATGAATTTCTCGTGATTGAACGGATTTGGATGGATTTTTGATGGATTTAAGGTGTTCCGCAAACGGAAAACGGAAACGGAAAACGGAAAGATTTCTCGCAAACGGAAAATTGCCCCGGGGCACGGATCTAAATCGCTTTGCAATACTTAAGAGTTCACTTTTGCAGAGGCAATTTAAACAGTGCGTTCAATCGGCGTTCACTGCAACACATTACTCATTGGCAATTTCAATAGCGATATAAAAGAGTAAAATTTTGAACATCGTAAAAAAACACGATGTGTTTTATGGTAATTAACCTTGTGCGACAACCACATTGCTTTGATCAAACACATTACTCATTGGCGATTTCAATAGCGATATAAAAGAGTAAAATTTTGAACATCGTAAAAAAACACGATGTGTTAACCTTGTGCGACAACCACATTGCTTTGATCGTCTCAGCTCGAATTTTAGTTCAAAATCTCAAAATTTAATTTATTGATATTGCGCATCGCACAGTAAATGCCGAGGCGTAAAAATTGGCAAGCGAACTTTGTGTCATGGGATTGTTCTACTTTGCTCAGAGATTCACGCTAATCGAGTCAGCTGGATGACTTCATGATTCTTCATATTAATATTCTAACTCTTTCGAATGCTACGATTTTGGATCTCGCAACAACAAACATCGAATTAAGCACAACGAAAACTTACTTAAAGGAGCATGAGGTGAATCTCTACAAGTATGTGTTCCCCCCGGATTGTACATCGCTAGCTGTGATCGGCTTAATTCAACCGATCGGAAGCCTGGCACCAATATCGGAGCTACAATCTCGTTGGGTGACAGCAGTATGGGCTGGACAAATCAAACTGCCTTCCGAGAAGGGCATGATCGCTGATATCGAGCATACTCGTGAAATTAGAATGAAAAGGTTAAACTTGTTCATAATTGCTTGAAATGAGCCGAGTACAGAGATCGCGAACTGCTTTTTTTCCCAGCTGCCATATCTGATTTCGAGAATTTTTCTTGCAATATTTTGCATAACTTTGCTGTAGATAAACAAGGCAACATTCGTTTCGATTGCGTCGTTCTTTTATCGATTCCTAGGTGAAATACTTACATGCGTTAACCGAATATTGGCACACATCGGACTGAGCTTTTTTGCACAACGTATAAGGAACGATAGAGTTTCTTAAACGTGGGAAAATTGGTGAGTGATGTGATACAGGAAATGTGCTGCGAGTGACCCTACAAGGAACCGTAGCTGGGTCATTTCCCAGTATATGAGGTTGTATGTGTACCGAATGAGTAAGGTAACGAAATTTTAATATTTATGCTTTTGGGACAGTATAGTTTTTTTCGTTTCCTTCATTATTATCAATGTTCCCACTAAAGTAATTCGTGATTGTCTATTATAGGTATTTCAAAAGTACAAAGCACACACTGCAGGTCGACTATATGAAATATATGGACGAGGTCGCCGATTTGATTGGATGCAAACCAAATCTTTGGAAGGTCTGTATGGTGATGATTGGTGATATTGATGCTGTTTACGAAATGTTCCCGTATTTTTGAGCTTCAAGGGTTCAATGCAATGCGAAGAATTCTTGTTTATCATAATTCGTTGATTTATTTTTTTAAAATCATTAATTTATTTTAAATCGTTAAATGGTGAAATCGTCAATTTAAATCGTTAATTTTTAAATCGTTAATTTAAATCGTTAATTATAGATCGGTAATTTATGAATATAAGTATGCTTAAAAAATGGCAGTGCTAACAAGGAAATAGCGCGACGCATTAAGATAAAGTAATCACCGAAATGAAATTCCCTGCTATTTTTTTTTTAAGTAAAAATGGTCATTTTTCAAGAAAACATCATCAAAAGTTGTCAATTTTCAGCGCATTGAGAAATTTAAAGTAGAATTTATGACTATCATGCTTCAACGATATCCATCTATTGCAGTATGCGTTGACAGACCCTAAGTTTGCGTTCCGTCTCTTTATGGGTGCTAATGCTCCATACGCCTACCGACTGCAAGGAATAGGCAGTTGGGAGGGTGCCAAAGAAGCCCTAAACACTCTCCCTGAACGTGTTAAGAAACCAATGAAGAATCGCGATTGCCGAATGAGGAAATACAAACGACGCGGAGCGATTGTGAGTAGTTGAAAAAAAGATTTTTTTTCAATTCGAGTTGATATCACACAAGTCAGTATATATATGTTTAAAATATCACAAGAATGCGGACTGGAATTGTCGCAGAAGTCAGGTGCTTTAAAAGTTTTTACTGTAGGCTCGAACGAAAACAAATGAGGATGTCTTTTAAAGTGTAGCGTAAAGTCATAGAATTTAACATATTTCCGGCGTTTGTAAATAAGCTTCTGAACTTTTGGAGTTTTGTTCTGTGTTCAGAAAAAGTGCTGATAAAATTTATAGCCAATGTGGGCCAATACTTGAAATTATTATGACCATTATGTAGAGTTTGTTGTTCGCAGCATGTACTTGCTATTTTGCTATTTATAATTTCTTAAAGCGATACGATATGAGTGAAGGCCAAATATAACGATATATAACACGTTTGGTGAGATCGATACAAAGTGAGTAGCTTAACATGAAGAAATGAAATTGGCAAATCAAATTCTATTGCTCTGTTTTTTTATTTAAACGGATAATACTTTCAGGACCATTACTTTCATTACATATCGTTGAAATGGCTTGCTGGTTGGACAACGTTATTGCTTTGTGCTGGACTTTGGCTATTCTGTACAGGTACAAGTGGAATGTCACCAATTTCATACAGCATATATGTGATCGTTTTCTTTTGTCTTTTCTCTTCAATGCTTCTGTGGTTTGAAACACAATTCAATTGTGCAACGATTTTTTGATGTCGTTTATATGCATCCAAAAAATTCTTACTTTGCTTTATGTTTGTTTAGTTCGCTCGTATATCTATCTTCTCAAGTGAAATGTTTATTCATCAAATTGTTATGCTATTTTCATTGATGTTTTCTCGCAAAGTCTAAATTTAAAACATTTTGGTAGTGAGATGGTGATATTCGAAAAGAGTTTTTCATATTTTCTCAAATATATTAGCTGCTTTAAAAAAAATAAAATTGTATTCACTTTCGAGCGATCGACATTATTCTAACGCATTATTACAAACAAAAGAACATCGCAAAAGTGCCACTCT
>JPKZ01000429.1:231930-244334 GCA_000803305.1 Toxocara canis | reverse complement strand
CCTTCCCCCCCCCCCCCCCCCCCCCCCCCCCCTACCTCCTCAAAATCTAGCATTTTTTCCTTTAGGCAAAACTAATTGTTAGAGATGTTGCTACAGCATATTATACGGATCCGTAACACATCCTTTTCATTCATCATTTATATCAACAACGGTTTAATATCCGTTTGATTAGAGGGGTTCTGAAGAGAAACTAGCAACTTACCAATGCTGTGTGCTTTTTTCTAAATGTATTTGATTGATTCTGAAGAAGGGGTTCTGAAGGGGTTCTGAAGAGGGGTTCTGAAGAAACTTCTAAATGTATTTATATCAACAAGCAACAAACATTTCAAATGTTTCAGTTTGTCGTATTTGATAGCACAATCGATAAATCATTGCCATAAATAATACTTCACATCACATCAAACATTTTCTGGCTGTTTTGTGTTTTCTTTGTGTTTTCGTTGAACTTTGAAAGTAATCACAATAAAACTTAGTATATTTTTGCAATATTTTACCATCAAGTAAATAACCGTTTTTATAACATCAAGCTCCCATATTGCAATATTGTATGCTAAGACTCGAGAACACAACATATCGAAGAGAGGAATAATATTGTATGATATAAAGCTAAACTGTGCTATACTATACTGTACCATGCTCTGATCTCAACATTTTCTCGAGCCGTTATCAACTATTTGGCATTGTGAGAACCTTTTTTTTAACTTATATTGTAAGCTTTTTAATGGGTGGACTTCAAAATATGCTAAATAACATTGAAACGCAGTTTAGGCTTAGAATGTTGCGAAAAATGCCACTGGTATGCATCGAATTTCATGTTGAAAAGCAGAAAGACGTAACGTTATAGACGTAAAGACGTAACGTAGGGCCACAGGGACAGAAACATGTAACGTTATACGGAAGGAAGCAGAACCGATAAAATTCTAAAAATAGCTGCAGAAGGATCACTACATAGGAAATGTGCAATTTTAGTTCGACGTCTGTTTCTGTGCTCGGTTATAACATTGGTTTGCTAATTCCTCTACGACCAACAGTTGTGAAGAATAGTTAAGCAAATATACGCTCGCAATATTAATAACAAACATAGACTTAAAGAAGACATTCGTTACGGCAAAACGAAGAAACTAAAGCGAGTCTAATGGATCGTTTATGAGATGAGGGTAAAGAAGGAAAAACGAAAACTTGTTACCAGCAAATAAGAATATTCATCAGTTTTTCTCATGCGTTTTTTTGCATACTTATTTCATGCTAAGCTAGCCAAGTACTTTTTGTTATGTACATTATGTGCAAGCCAAGGTTTTCAGCAACCATTAGCTATTCGAGGTCGCAAGGCCGGTTTTTTAATAACTAAAAATGTGCATAAACGTGACCATATACGATGTAGATATCTTTATTCTGTCTGTGTTTAGTTGTAACCCAGGAAAATTGCACATTTTACATCCTGGCGGGTCAGCTGTAAACAAAAATTTTTGCCGAATAATCTTCGGCTAATGATCAAGGAGGATCCCATCTCCTGATGTGGCTTTCGATGAATTGCAACCCTCCAATTTTGCACCTCGAGTTTTCTGTTGTTGTCCCTTCTTCGCTGGAATCCATTTCATTTAGGTGAACTGCTTTTCAGCGCTTTACTCGGAGTCCTATCTCTCCCGGCTGAGTGTTTCCTCTTTTCACTCTCTTTTCCCTCTCCCTCTCCCCCTCACTGACGAGCTGTTCTACGATGAATCGACCAGTCAGACTAAGTACAACCCCTTCGGAACAAATTTTTATTTGGACCGGATCAGGCTCCAACCAAGCAGTTCTTCGACGCACCTTTCATGAGCATATCGATACCGATTTTTTTTGATATGGGTTATTTGACGAAATGGATTCCGAAAGAGATCCATGCGGCTGAAAAATGCTGCCCTCAGAATACCCGTAAATGGTCTTCCAATACAATTTCAAATAATCTTTGTGTAGCCATCACTTTTCGAAATGTTGACGAACTAAACCGGAAGTTGCTGATACGGCTTTAAGTTTTGTGGGACCGTAGGTACAGGATCGGAGATACGTCTTTTGTCGATTTTACCTTTATGGTTTTCAGCTTTGCATATGCTTTTCCTGCAGCGAAAGCGCACTGCGGTTCGGCAATGTTTGTGACTTCTCTGTTTGTGCGTCTGTGTTTCTATGTGAGCTGTGTTTGTCTGTGTTTGCATGTGTATTTTAGCTTATACGTACGTATATGTTATCGTATCTGTCCGTCCGCGTCCGCCTAGTAGTTTCATCTCACGGGACACACTTAGCATAATTTGTGGCAATTCAGAATGAATAGAGTTCATGAATTCCATATGAGTTATAAGACATAGGAGGCAGTAAGTTGTAAAAGTAATTAAGGAGAAAACTTGTCCTCAACATGTTTCCACCATGAAAATTAGGGCTTATAAGGTGCAGAATGTTGCGAGCACAAATATCGTTTAAGAGGACGCAAAGCATGAATATAGGTAAGAAATGGAGAAATTCATAAAAAGAGAAATTGCCTCACTACCAGCATCGCATCACTAAACGCAACTATGTGACAGCTCGTCAAGCAAAAATCTTTTTCCTTATTTAGGCATTCTTTATTTGACCTGCGCTGATTTCTTACTTTTGTTTTAGCCAACATTGCGAAAGCCGTACCTCATGATAACTTGTTTAGCATACTTTTCGACTTGTAGTAAATGTTTTCTTGCAAAGGACATGCAACATCAACGATGAAAAAGTTGATTGTTTGCAAAAGCAAGAGAAGTACCCCATCTCGGGTACCTATCCTTCAGTTGAAAATTTCCGACTTTACCGCTCTCTGTTTGAAAACCCGTTGTTTTGAATCCTTGCTTTCGTTCGCTTTTTACGGATAACAGAGATCGCCGAATGGAGGATCAGTGCATCCAAAGATTAAATAACTAAAACTTTTTCCTTGGAATTCATCAAATTGTTGCTAAATTACTTCAGTAGAGCTAAAGAATGATGAAAGAGATATGCAGTTCTGAAGAATCCTTCATATTATTGTAAGTGCATCGGGGAACTCAGTGTACTGAAAAAGAGATGAATGAAAAAGCTGTACTTTGCTGTTGCGCAACTTTGATTGCCTTGTTGCTTCCTCTAATTGGCACGCAAATGTTATGCCCTAAACTTTCCGCGTGAATCTCGAAAATTTGGCGTATGTATCAGAGAGATGGATCCCATTCGCGCTATTTCAGTATATTCCCCTCCCGTTTTTCTCCAAGATGAAATAAGTCGTCTTTTTATTATAGCCCTTCTTGAAATGGTACAGGAAAAGAAGTATAACAAGTTTTTGTTGAGACAGGTTCACAAAAAAATTGTTGAGAAAAAATTATTTTCGTGTAGAGTAGCAGCTTTTGTTTCGTGTTCCTTTGTACGTGTTCCTTTGTACAATTAAGCATTTGAATTTCAATTGAACAAAGCGAAATTTTCTCTATGAACAGTTGAAACTCTTGGGCTAAATTGTAGAAGGCGACGCCTTGGCTGGTTACCATTATGGCGATGAGTGTTTTTCTGAAGAGCCATACATGATTCAATGAACGCATCGTCTTACATGAAGGGATTTTTGTATGAAACGAAGTATTTTGGTGCAGTATACGCTAAATATTCAGCACATTTTGAATATTTAGTTTTTTTTTTGTGTGCTGAATATGTTTTGTGGCGTTTTGTGGTGTTTTGTGGTGCAATATATGTTTTGTATTTGTGCCGAATTCGATGTTTGACGACCACAGCGCACAAGACATTCATCGGTGCCAACCACCGTGTGCGCTGCTCCATGAACGTCTACGAGTATCGCACAAAAAAAAACGAAAAAAAAAACAGTGGAGAGAGGAGGGCAACCCATCAATGATGTTCGCAAAGTAGAATGCGTGCCTGCGTGATAGGTGGTGGTGTCAGCGGACTGCCGGCGATCAAGGAATGTCGTGCGGCTGGCATCGAAGTTGTTGCATACGAACGCACACCGCAAATTGGTGGACTATGGAACTACAGACCACAAATGAAGGTTAGCGATTCATGGTAACTGAAGATACGTTTTCAGCAGATCAAATGCAGTGAAAGAAATATGTAATTTAATAAGAAACGATCTCCATCTAGAATTGATTTACCTAAATCGTTCATAAACTCCACGAAATGTTACATTTATTTACACCCCATGATGAATGTTTGCACTAAAGATTGAGGGGTAGGTCTTGAGCTCTTTCACATCATATTGCATAAAATTTGACTGGTGTTTTATATTCCGGTCGAACAGTTCAGAATAAAATACGTACATTTGACTTACCGCATCTTAGTTTGCAAAAAAAAAATTGTCACGAGGTCATTTATGCTTTCATTTTCAAGATTCAGGATGCCCAGAAGGGTCTTTGTCATTGCAAAGAGTTCACTTAATCTACTAGATATGAAACAGACAAAGTGATTGAACTGTTCCACATTCTCAATGCATCATTCGCCATGGCAACAAATGCTCTTCCGCTTTGCAGAGAATTAATTTCATAAAAACGTTTCGTTCAGCGGGTTGCAAAAGATAGACTGGTACCAAAAAGATTTTGAACCACTGACGGGCATAACGTGTTGTTCTCTTTGTTGCGATTGTTTTCGGGTTAGCTTAGCAAACTTTTATGATGCCGCTAAAAGTTCATTTATTAAAAAACATTTCCGTTGGCAATCGAACGCAAACAAAATGTATATCGAATCTAATGTCCAGCATTGGTTTTTAATGTTGTCCTCAAACATTTATATACATATATATATGTACATATATACATATAATATACATAATTTATACATATTTGCATATATATAATGTGCTCCAAAATTGCAAGTGATCCGTTACGTGCGACAAAACGCGTCATGTTCTCTAACAGCTCTCATGCTTTTTCGAATAGATCGACCACTTCCGAATATAATAATTTATTTTAAAGAAGTCACATGGATTACAAATTTAGATAAAAAAGCGAGAGGTGGTCCAAAAAATATCGCTCATTGTTCCAACTAATTACCCTCTTTCAAACTTTCAGGCTGTTCGAGTTTGAGTGGCAAACGTACCATTGTTTGCACACTTCTGGATCGTTTTGTTTGGAACACGTAGATTTTTTTGAATTTTCAGGAAGGTGGTACCATAATGAAATCAACAATAAGCAATACATCAAAGGAGATGATGGCATATTCAGATTTTCCTCCATCGGCGGACTATCCAAATTTCATGCACAATTCGATGATCATGCATTACGTGAATGAGTATGCCGAAAAATTCGATTTGCTCCGGGACATACGCTTCGATGCAAACGTTAAAAAAGTTCGTAGTTCTGATTCGTTGTGATCCCTTTACGACGATTTTCATCATGAGTGCATCCGAATTGAAGAAATTCGCTGGAAGTTATTAGGCATAAATAGGCAGCGTCATCTCTTCATAACCAAATGCGGTTGTCTCCATTTTCGGGAAAGTATTAGGGGAAAGGTGCTGGCTTTAATTAGAACATATGAGCAATCCAGACAAGGAAATTGAAGAATAAAAACAAGAAGAATCCAAATTGTGAAACTGCAAAAAACGCTATAAGCAGTGAGGTATAAACACTAGCAAGCCAGCAAAAGAACACATGAAACACGTGAATGTTGAAGCAAATATAATTCAGGCACAATGCAGATCCGAAAATGACACGATGATTCGTTAAACATAAATAACGATAATAGCAGTAATAAGGCAACACGAGCGCGGCTAAGCTGAACCCATCAGAATAGGAAAAAAACGATAGGAAGCTGTAAACGACGATGTTCACAGAACAAGTTTTGTACGCTAGTGGATAACCATGTGGTTGACGCTTATGATGGCCTAAAAGCGTGAATGCTCATAAGGCCATACATGCGCACAGTACCACACAATGGGACAGCAATGCAAAATATATGTCGCTTTACGGTAATGTTTAATGCATCTGTACACAAAATACAGTGGATCACCTTTACCGCCGTCCCAGCAATTTTGTGCAAAATCAGGGCGGATCATGACTTCAAGATCAATGAGGCCCCTTTGTAATGTAAATGGTTAGTTGGGTCATGCAAAGGGCAATACATGTGAGATCATCTGTGAACAATTTGCAAGCACCAAATAAATTATCAGGCACATCTTTCATGTGCAATATGAACTGCAATGGACCAAGCACACTCCCCCGGGGGAACACTGCTGATTAGATGGTGATACTTGGAAAAGGAACCCACTACTCTTACGAAAGAGCGACGACACCCGACAGCATCTCAGTCACCTTAACAGCAAATGGCAAGCACGACAAGCTTTCAACTTTTACAGAGGCTTACTATGGCAACCAGTGTGGGAAACGTTAGCATAGTCAATTTCAATCTATACGTCGGTTTGCGCTCTCTGATTAACTGCACTAACCCAGTCACTCGCTAAGGTTGTTGGCTGCGTAGAATTTGATCGACCAGGCAAAACCCGTAGCGAAAAGGGTTAGCTTATTATTGAGCTGCGACTCAAGCAAATTGTCCTTTACAATATTCTCCATAACCGTACGTACTGTTGAAGTCAGAGTAACTGATCCATAATTCTGAACGCCAGTTGGAGGGAATCCTTTATTAAAGGAGTCATTACAACAATCTTCTAAAGAGATGGAAGTGGGCAACAAGAGATAATTCGTTCGAAAATGAGACTGAAGGGGCGAAGATAGCACTAGTGCTGTGCTTTATGAAGTAAGAAGGTATCTCATCAGAAGTAAGCGAGATCTTATTGCCAAATTTGTCAGTAACTTTCTTCACAGATTCTATGCTGCTGTGCTTTCATGGGATGATGAAGGAAGCTGCATTTTGATTGATTCGAAAGTGATGTTCTTTTTAAAATTTTTCGGTTAAGTTAATGAAGTCTAGTAATAAAAGGCAAAAATGACTCAGCTCACCTGTAGGTAAACTGCGTTAATCGCAAAATAACTGTTAAAAAATACTTTACTAATTGTTGTTCTTATTTCGTCGATGTTCTGAAAAGCATAAAATGTACAGCTGGAACGAGTTGGTGACAAATGGGAAGTGACGACGACTGATGGGACTAAGGAACAGTTTGATTTCGCTATGCTATGCACCGGCCATCATGAATTCCCACGATATCCTCACATCAAAGGTATGAACTCTGTTGAGAGGTTAATAGCAGCAAAAACTATGAGTCCTCAACTGTTTCACATCTGGGTGTTCCAGTTATTCACTACGTTCATGAGGAACATAATAGAGCAGACATTGATACAATACAACGACAAAATCCTAACATAACTTCAAATAATTTTTGATTGCAATTGCAAGATTGCAAGATTGCAAGATTGCAAGATAACAAAGATAATAATCAAGTTTGAAATTGCAAATCGCTAAAACAAAGCAATTTTTTTTTCCATGACTGCCATAGAACAACCATCACAATAGCTTGAAGAATGCAGAATGGTTTTTTTTTCAGCTTTTTTTTGATTAATTAAACATTAGATATATAGACCTCCTTAGATATAAAGACTGAACTAGACTAGTAGTGCTAATTAGACTAATATGAGTAGTCGAATAATTTTTTAGACTAAACTTTTAGCGGACATTTTTAGACTACTACTAGAGACGAAAAATTTGAAGCTGCTATTTTGCTTCACGGCTTAATATATGGCTGATATCTGAGATTCCTCAAAAAAATCGCCCTCTCGGGTATCTCAGATAATCGCTGTGTCAGCGAGGCGGGTTTATGGGGAAGCCGGTTGCCGTGACTGACACCGACTGGCTTCTGACGTCATCCTCTGCAATCTTTACTGCTTCATTCGTTGACGTCAAGTTGCCATCGAAGCAGAACTTTCTGGCGCTGCCATTTTGCCGATGCCTTTTTTACTACTGCTGTTTTGGCAAAACCTTTTCAGTGAGAACTTAATCGAATCGAATCGAATCGACTCAATTCGGCTCGATTTCGGCTTCGATTCCGATATTGATTTCGATTCCGCTCCCGACATTGATTTCGATTCTGATCCCGATGTTGATTTCGACTCCTATTCCGATCCCGATATTGATTTCGATTCGATTCGATTCTATTCGATTCTATTCGAATCGATTCGATTTGATTCGATTCGATTCGATTTGATTTGAATTGATTTGATTTGATTTGATTCGATTCGATTCGATTCGATTCGATATAAACAACTGTTGCACACCGTATGCAGCTCTCGAATTTCGCTCTCTCTTGTTGATATAAAGAAGGATAAATCATCCCTTTGATGGTTGGACTTAGCTCAACGTTACATCACACCGTCCCCATGCTCTCTCTTCCCTTCCCCCACTCCCCATTCCCTCCTTTCTCCTCAACCCCCTATACGTGGCGACCAAATGTTGAACTTAGGGGGCTAGTAATTTAGTGGTGACTTAAAATTTTAGATAGATGCTATGTTCCGCCTCAGCAAAGCCATCATTTCGGTTAGTGAAGGTGGAACCGTGCGTAGCTCTTCCTTGGCTAAAGCATCAAAATAGTTTTTGGACTCTGCGCAATGAAATATTCAGGAGAATCGGATCCTTTTCTCATTGCAAGATTGCAAGATTGCAAGATTGCAAGATAACAAAGATAATAATCAAGTTTGAAATTGCAAATCGCTAAAACAAAGCAATTTTTTTTTCCATGACTGCCATAGAACAACCATCACAATAGCTTGAAGAATGCAGAATGGTTTTTTTTTCAGCTTTTTTTTGATTAATTAAACATTAGATATATAGACCTCCTTAGATATAAAGACTGAACTAGACTAGTAGTGCTAATTAGACTAATATGAGTAGTCGAATAATTTTTTAGACTAAACTTTTAGCGGACATTTTTAGACTACTACTAGAGACGAAAAATTTGAAGCTGCTATTTTGCTTCACGGCTTAATATATGGATGATATCTGAGATTCCTCAAAAAAATCGCCCTCTCGGGTATCTCAGATAATCGCTGTGTCAGCGAGGCGGGTTTATGGGGAAGCCGGTTGCCGTGACTGACACCGACTGGCTTCTGACGTCATCCTCTGCAATCTTTACTGCTTCATTCGTTGACGTCAAGTTGCCATCGAAGCAGAACTTTCTGGCGCTGCCATTTTGCCGATGCCTTTTTTACTACTGCTGTTTTGGCAAAACCTTTTCAGTGAGAACTTAATCGAATCGAATCGAATCGACTCAATTCGGCTCGATTTCGGCTTCGATTCCGATATTGATTTCGATTCCGCTCCCGACATTGATTTCGATTCTGATCCCCATGTTGATTTCGATTCCAATCCCGATGTTGATTTCGACTCCTATTCCGATCCCGATATTGATTTCGATTCGATTCGATTCTATTCGATTCTATTCGAATCGATTCGATTTGATTCGATTCGATTCGATTCGATTCGATTCGATTCGATTCGGGAATGTGTGTTCGCTCGGGAGAGCTGGCTTATTCAAGCGATCGCCATAGTAAATGCGAGATTTCTCTCCGCGCAACATATGTTGTCGCACAAAGAACTTACCGCATTTTGCTCTCATATGCGCTCAGTCGATGTGGTCAAATCATTTCGCTGATGCAATGTATCGGTCCTCCTGCGCCCTGTAAACCCTGCATTCAAATCGAATGCGCCAAGTTTTAAACATTTTCTTAAAGTTGGATTGATCAATTTTCAGGTATCGACAAATTCCAGGGCAGAGTGTTGCACTCACGAGATTATCGAGATTCGCAAGGATTCAGTGATAAAAATGTTTTCATCATTGGCTTTGGCAACTCGGCCATCGATATGGCCGTTGAACTAGCGAATGTTGCTAACTCGGTAATAACATCTTTAAACGTGATTGCGTTTTAATGGAAGTTTTCGCGTTTCAGAGATGGTCAGAAAATCTTCAAGGAAAACATAATAGCCCGGCGGTGTATGACCGCCTCTTTTCTCTCGCACATCCAGCCACAACCGTCACTCATACATTTTTGCCTACATTTTCGCCTGCATCGGCAGAAATACAATGATAGCCACTTCTGCATGGGTGGGAGGGGGCTTGAGGAGGGTAGTGGAGGAGAGGGAGAGGGAGAGGGGGAAGGAGATAAAAGAATGACAGCTGGAACTTTTCTAGAAAATAGTCTCGTTTATGTTTCTCCTAACTGATTCTTAAGTGTTTCTGCAATGCATACTATATGCTGCTCAGAAAATTTCAGCCAGGGTTTCTTGCTGTTGAAGCTGAAAGTATGCAAGCACCATTACGGTGTTTGCTAGAACGTCAAGTTTTTTTACTTGCAAAAGAATAAGGCGACTCGGCAACGCTTATATTGTATGAGTGTTTTGAATTTTTAGCTACAATAAATAAAATTTAAGGAGTTTTACATGTTGCTGGGCATTTTTTCACATTATTGGACGTGTCTGTTATAGCTCTCGTTTACGAAGTTCACCTTCCATGAAGCCAAAGTTCTGGTATATTCCGAACGTCAAACACCAGTAATTCACAGATACTTGTAAATTTTGCGGAACTTTCGAAATGAACAACAATCTATTTTGTTTGATTCAAATATTTACTGCGAAGGCAATACCACCACGAATGTTCGCGTTGACCTGACGGTAACTAGCGTTATAATGTTTGACACCTTTGCTGAAGTAGATAGATAATCGAAACATCCGTTATCATGTCATATTTGTAATCGTTCTAAAGCCGCATTCCAGGTAACGATTTCAACACGACGCGGATCATGGATCGCGAATCGCCTTTGGTCGGGTGGTCTTCCTTACGATGTAGCACTATATAATCGTTTTTATAATTGTTTGTTCAACATGCTTCCTCAGACAATCTTGAACGACTATTTAGAACGTCATTATGAAGTAAGTGCGACAATCCTTTCGTCTTCGAAAACCAAAGACGACAATTAGAAACAGCAGAAACAACCGTACCATTCATTCAATTAATGGCAATCTTCAATGGTTTGCTATGAGTCGTGAGCAATGATGTTCACATGATGTATACGTAAGTGGAAGTAATGTACGAGTCTTCGTTCAGAGAATGCAAAAAATTAAAATGGATCTACACAAATAAACCCGAACAAGGCTCCCGAGATCGTGCATAGGTCTATTTTAGCTCTTCTTGATTCGAGAGTTTCAAGATCGATTATTTTAAGATGTTCGCGATATTTTGCCTTTTTATAACGGCATTTTTTGCTGCTATAAAAGCAATTTTTGCAAAAAAATCGTTGCGCCTTCTCAATACGAATGCATCCCTTTTTTTAAACGTAATTATGAGACCTCAAGAGAGCATTCAAGCAAACGGCGATTATAAGTTTTGTAGACATACGCATAAACGCAAATATCGGAGGATTTCAGTGATCGAAGGTGATGCCATCTGAAATAGTCGCCTTAGGCAGTTTTCATGATGTGAGACTTAATTAGTAACTTAGCGTGAATCAGAACGCATTAGGTCATAAAGACTTCCAAAAAAGGCTATGTCAGGTTCTCACGTTGATAAGAATGCGAATCATTATAGCGACCAATATGTAGAATAGTTCATTTGGGAACAGAAATGGGAAGTGACCATTTAAGTGACCAGTCATGTGAGCAGTTAAGTGCATGCTGAAGAATTAAGTGCTGACTTGCTGACAGCGGGTGACCTTTGAAAAGCACTAAAATTTGAGGAGAGGAGGGAGGGGGATAGGATGTCTCTCCACCTCCCCTGACTGAACAGCTGAAGGGTTTTTTCGCAATGTCCCGATAGTCTGTGAAATGATATGAACCGAATATCAACATCTCCGTCTCCACTTCCGAATTTGAAGTGGGATGGGATGGGGTTGCCAGTGTTTCATCCGCAACAAATCAAGAACAATTCTAGAACAAGGTGATTAGGTACTGTACGGGTGCAGGTGAAAAAAAAGATTCATTTGAATGAAGAGTGAAATACAATGTGGACAAACAGTGATGGCTTTGTTTTGTCTCCGTCCACTGAGAATTTGCCTCGACCCATACACCGTTGATTTTCTAAGATACGTTTTTTCTTCCAACTCTTTTTGCTTGCTTTTGTGTTCTGAATTTTTCTCTATTTTCTTTCCATCTATGTTTTCCGCCCGATCCATCTATTTTGTTGTGCAATATCTACAATTTCAGTTCAGACTTGGACATTATAAGTATGGGATTCGGCCACATCATCATTTCCTACAGCAACCACTCACCATTAGTGACGCCTTTCCCAATTTGCTTTGTTCAGGCCGAATTATCGTGACGGTACGTGCTTTTGGTCTGCCTCATTAGGGCTTTCAGTTGTGCTCTTTAAAAAAAAACATCTTGCTACTCATATCCATGCCGTTTTACTAGCTCGACCTTACATATCTCTCTTTTACGTAAAGTAGGAAAGGGTAAAATTTAATTCCACACTGAGTTGTTTTCTGCTCTTTTTGGTCCTTCCTCCCCCC
>JPKZ01000429.1:215070-231764 GCA_000803305.1 Toxocara canis | reverse complement strand
CCCCCCCCCCCCCCTCATCTTTACAAAAACCGAAGCTTAAAATCCGTGACTTTTTACGGTTTAGGACCGGCGATACGCGCAAATACATAGTTATTCCCTCATTCGTAAAATGGTATTGGAGCCTTGAATCGTAAATTTTTTTTAAATTCGTTAGGCATGTACCGCCTTTACGAAAGCAAGGAAGCACACGTTGTTCATAATCAGGAAACAGTGAAATGCGTCGTTGAGGCGATAAAATATTGAATATAAAATCAGGACCAGGGTTCGATTAGGGTTTACTGTGTAGGCGATCTTTAAAGCTTTGTTAAATTATGATCCCCTCAAAAAGGTCAAATGTGTCACGATCAAGATGCAATCCCACGGTAAAACTCAGTGGCCAAACCGAAGTTTGGATACAAAACTAAAAGACAGTCCCTCCGCAACGTGCAGACTTCAGTTCACAAAAAAACTTCGATGAGCTGTGGGAAGTTAGACGCATTCACAGATGTGACTAAGAGAATCGCCTTTCGATCACCTTGCGACCTGTCGTCGTTCTCTGTGAGAGCGCAGGTCCACCGAGTTCCATATATCTCTGCTCTTTGCGATCCTTTTCGAGCACTGACCGAACAGTTTCACGAGTGGCTCATCATATCTTGTTTTTGGCCTACCCAGAGGCCTTTTTGTTTCTCTTGCTATCTTGGTATCTTGACTAGAAGAATATCCAGGAGGAATGCCACGCGCAACTCATGATTCATTGCTGGACAGATGTTTACTGTACAGCAATCTTTACTTTGGCATGTCTTGCTGGAGAACCAAAATCACTCGATTAAACCACTTCTGCAACCGTTTGTTAAAGATGTGGAAGGCGACATTACGTGCTCGATCTTAACCACCCATCCTTCCCAGCCCTCCCTATCCTTTCAATTACATCTCAAACAGTGCAGCACTTCTTGCACATCATTTGGTTGAAGAACAGCTCTATTTGCGTTTAAACACCAATTTCACCAATTTCGTAGTGCGAAAGCTTTTCAAACTCTATTTGAGCATGTTATAGGACGTTTTTATCTTTATATATGTGTACATATATATACTTGCTGTAGTTTAGTAGTTTTTATCGTTTCCAGGAGGACGTTGACCATGTAGATGCAGGAGGAGTCATCGTTGAAGGTGGTAATCGTTTCGCGGCCGATGTAATTATATACGCAACCGGATACGACGTCAAGTTCCCCTATCTTAATCCTCAGACGATAATTGAAGTTCAGGTAACTGTGAGCAAGTTCTGTTAGCATAAGCCGTAATAGTAGTGATTTCGATTCTTTTTTTTCCGAGTCATTTTGTTGAATGTATTGAGAGATAGAAACGATTTTAATTAAAATGGATGAGCACTGCTATCTCACTTTTACGGCCAACAGAAAATATCGTTTCCCACAGCAAAACGATGAACGTTCAGTCATTGTATATGTGAGCAGCCCTTTTCATAAATCATTTGATCGTGCTTCTTAGCTCTCGCGAACTATATAAAGTATGGAATAGCGTGATCAAAATTATCGAAAGGGGCGATCGATCGATCATGTTTGTTCAAGACAGAGGCAGTGGAAAAATTTGAATTTTTTTAGGAAAGCAGACAAAATATCGATTGCAAAGGTGAATCTCACTTGTATCACCATTAATTGAAGATCATTTCAAATTTCAGACGTTATTTCGCAAGAATAAAATTCCCAATGGAAAAATTTTGGAAAACTTTCGAAACCACCTACTTTGGTACGCCAAAGTAAGTTAGATGCTTAAGAACACAGTTGCTTCGCGGACTCATTTTCGATAGATAGGTAGATTGTAGCTGAGACCATAAGCAAGCTGCACTATTATTAAGTTGCGATTTATACCTCTATTTAAAAACTATTGAAGGATAACGAAGTGGATCTGTATAAGTCGGTTTTCCCACCCGACCATCCTTCATTGGCGGTGATCGGTCTTGTCGAACCTATCGGTACGATTGCGCCAATCGCCGAAATGCAAAGTCGTTGGGCGGCAGCAATTTTTTCGGGTCGACGAAGATTACCCACCAAAGAGCAGATGCTTGACGACGTCGAGCGCACACGTACACTTAGAACACAAAGGCAACAATTTTATCAACTTTTCATTAACTGCTTAGCGCCAATTTCGCGCAATAATGCTGTCGACCAAGCCTGAATTTGCACAAGCAGCGCGGCATAAAACAGCGGCTTTAATTCTTAGCAGATAATAATAGGGCTCCTCTCCGATCAGTTCGTAATATGCACAGAAGTCGTTCCTATAATAATTTTTATGTCGAAGAATTTCACATCTGAGGATTATAACCGATGTAAATTTTGCGCAAAGAAATGCCCAAAAATGGTCGACATTTGCCTGTGTAGTTTTTTTTTTTTTAAACCGGCACTTGTCAAAGCCTTACAAGACACTCGTACTAAACGATAGCAGCGAATCACATTCTTTATTTGTCCTCCACTTGTAAGGAAGTAATACCTGTTTGTGCAACTAGAGGACCGTGTATTACCAACGGGCGCATAACAGTACAGCCCGAACACTGTGCCACATTGCGTTTGATTGTACCACAAATTTCGTACCACAAAAAATAACGCGAGCAAGAACGATGGATGGCTGCACATTGTTTGGCTGACACAAATGGAAGAATGCACGGCTTCGATGGTCTAGATAGCGTATATGGAGTCTTGTGCACAGCAGATGAAAAACTTGGGAAGAACTCTATCCGGATTCGCATTTTAATCAACGAAAAAAACAATCGAGCCAAATAAATTTGCTTGTTTTATCGAAATTTAAGTCAAAAGATTCCAAATCAGCATTCATTTGGCTGTTTGTCTCGACCTCTGTAGCGAAACTCACGGAACATAACCTTGAACACGGAGCAGCTTCCATTCATTTTTTGGCGGCTCTTTTTTTGATGCAATATTTCACTTACCTACACAACGGGTTCCTTCTAAATTCGGACACCTAAGCCATGTCCACTTTTTTTTCAAACTTCCGTATATTTCGTGTGCTTTGTCAAAGTTGCAAATTGCAAAGCGTATTACCGCCGCATCGCGTCCATGCGCATGTACATCTGCGTGTCTCACTCTCTGTGCGTTAGTTTCAATTCAAGGATTACTAGATTTCGAGATCTGAAATCCAATGGACATAATCTAAACCCTACGTTCACGCTTTTCCTATTTCATATCATTTTGCCTACACCGGACGCAGCTAAAGCCACCTGAAGCGAGTGAAAAATTTGCATACGTTCGATAATCAATCCAACTGTACAGTCGAGTGGTCAGGTTGCAGAATTGTGAATTTAATGTCGAAGGCGAGCGCGGACGGTCGGGCCACGTAAAATATGAATTTTCATTATTTGCCAATAGTTAAGGAACCCTGCTGATTTGATAGATGAATCGCCAAAGCTGACTGACATCGTTCCAGACTCCTGGAAACCATTCTTGTTTTACGAAATAGAGCGATCAGATATTCGAATCGACCAGAATTAATGACCTTTAACGAATTTGTAATCACTTTTTCTTACGTACAGCAGGTTTTTCATATTCTTCTTGTGGCACATACCATCGTTTTTCATCATGTAGAACGCTATCCTAAAGAAGTGACCGAAGCGTTCTTAGGACGTTCTCAACAAGAAAAAAAACGAAAACATTATTAATGTGCACTAAATAAATGTACATCGCCTAAGGCGACTTTTTATCTTGAGTGTACGATGAAACGATGATTGCTTTCGCTTCTTTGCTGTCTTTAAAGGATAGCGAAAAAAGAACTGAAGGAAGTGTACAGTAAGATGTGCATGTTATTCAGCGACTATGAATCTGCTTTAAGAACAACATTGACACTTTTTGAATTGAGTTGAATTTAGTTATTTAAAGCTAAATGGTACACGCTATTTTCACTTGTAAGTCACCGAACATATAAACGGATAGGTACAAACGAAATACTTCATTGGGATATATACACAAATATATATTGCGGTTCAAAAACTTATTTATGAATGGAAAGGACGAAACAAGAGCAACCGATCGGTTCTGTACGAATAACGTGCACTCTCAAACGAAATCTTAGTATTTGTGAGCTTTAGATCATACGCGAATCGTTTTTGTTGCGTATCCGCCGTGATGGGCTAAATTGCCTTTTACCAGGCTTCATTTAATTATCTTGCAGCTTCATCAATACGTTGCTGTCCGTCCATCGGAAACCAATGCAATTCAAGAAAAAAAAAGAAGCAATTATGAAGAAGCTGAACTAGTTGACGAGAGTGTAACTGGAGTTAAATACGTACTAGAAGCGTTTTTTTCTTTTGCTGCCGCTGTTCTTCAGAATAACCAGTTTCGCCCACAGAAGCCTGCAAAGAGTTCTCGCGAAAAACGCAATCTCTTATAACCGCACTTTCACTAAAGAAACTTCTCGAAAGATATGGATATATGCATATATGCGCTCAGCACAGCAAAAAACATTTGGTGGATACGCGGTATGTAAACTTGTCGTGGAACTGAGAGGAAACGTGCTGCTTAAAAGCTGCCAACCACCATTAGTACTATATGGTAGCTAAACATCAGAAGCTTCAAAAATGCAAGAAGAAACCATAAATAGCAATTGAGAAGTGAAGACTCTTAAATAACAGTGAACACTTATGATTAATACAAAGTGATTTCACTAATGTCTTTTTAGATTTTGCCGAGTGTTTTTAATTTTTTTTTTCACTGAGGCAATCAAAGAGATGCGTAGGGGTATATGAATTGCTTTTGTGCTAGCCAACTGCCCTTAAAAGGTATTTTTCTAAAGTACACTGCCCTAAAAGTACTTTCGGCGCGCTGCGCCGTGGTGATGTTGCGATTAAAACTATTAAGGCTGCAAAGGACAATCACCTTAAAACGCTCAAAATCTTTGTGCATGCTAATGCGAGCATAGAGCACGACCTGAAGTTCCTCTGGACACTAACTTCTGCTGTGAGGGCGTTTCAGAATGCAGGCATCCCAAAGCGGAAAATATCACTCTGAAGAAATACCGCCGTACAAAATCCACCAATGCAAGCAAATGCATTCACTGAGTTCAATGAATGCATTTTGCATGCATAATATTATGCCTTTAAAAAATCCTATTCTTCATTTAAACTAGTTGGAATTGCATGCATGCATGACCCTTAGATTGTGAAATATCGGGATAAAGTTGTATAGTAGTATCCGTGCCTCACTCGTTGTTTGCTTTAAACAGCATATGATATCTCACCTAAGAATATCGTTTGGAATTTACGTGAACAATGCTTATAAGATGAGCATGACTCGGATTACAAAGAAAAAAAAGCAGCGCTATTAAGCTAAAGTGATGAGATTGAATCATTTGATGCTCCGCATGAAAGCGCTCAGCGGATTTTTGTTTATATTCGTTTCCGCTTAGGTGTGTTTTATTTTTCAGATATTACAAAAGTGCCAGAAATGCA
Source organism: Toxocara canis (assembly GCA_000803305.1). Lineage (NCBI taxonomy): Eukaryota > Metazoa > Nematoda > Chromadorea > Rhabditida > Toxocaridae > Toxocara > Toxocara canis. Next base: position 226,318 of record JPKZ01000429.1, on the reverse strand, counting down.
CCACAAGTTGACTATATGGCATATATGGACGAGGTGGCCAATCTGGTTGGATGTAAACCACAAATTTGGAAGGTTTTATGCCATTGGTATTTTCGCTTTTTTTGCCTCGTTTAGACGATACGAAAAATCCCCTAAGTCCGAATTTTGCCGAAATTTTTTGCACTTTTTCATTAATTGTTCCATTCCTTCGGCTTTCAAGGCTTTCAATTTGAATTGTAACAAACCCTTCAAAGTACATGAGAATTCATTTATCTCCTTCATTTGTTCCCTCATACCCTCCTCCATCCTCCCTCTAACTCCCTCCCCCCACTCCCGCTATCTCACAGTCTTTTTGTTCGCATTGCAACTGTGCTTAGAGTGCTATATTGTTTCTACAAATGAGCTAACACATCTAAATATTACAGTACCTATTGAGTGACCCGCGTTTCGCGCTTCGCCTATTTGTCGGCGCTAATGCTCCGTACGCATATCGACTACAAGGAGAAGGAAGTTGGCCTGGAGCCAAGGAGGCGTTGAATTCCCTACCTGAACGTGTTAAGAAACCGCTGAAGAATCGTGCGTGTCGTATGCGAAGATACAAGCGACGTGGAAATATTGTAACGTTTTTGTTCGATTTATTACTCCTCATTGACTGTGTAGTGTTATCGGATATCTTATACGAAAAACCATTGCTTTTAAGGTTTCGATAAGCAGTTAGTCGTACAGAGTATAGAAGAAAATGTTGCACGGCATGGATGATTTCGCTAAAAATCCAATTTGCTGAAAATCACATTGAATTCTTCGAAGCTATTGTTCGTTCTTCTTACGATGACGAGAAGCTCAAAGATAATTCCTATTTGTCCTCGCACGGATGTGCGTCCTCACATGCGATTTGTGAACGATGAAAGCTTCAAATATAAATTTCAGGATCATATATGCTGGTATTTGTCGCTAAAAGGAGTCGCCATATCGACAGTTATACTGGTTTTTGTCACAACTGGAGCACTCTTTTCAGCTCCAGGCGGCATGTTTATTGCATATAGCATTTATATGTTTGTCTTCCTCGCATTTTTGGCTACCCTTTTACTTTGGTATGACAAACAGTACAATTTTGTGACTCTTTTCTAATCGTTATTAGTCAGACAGCCTATATCGGATATTTCATTTGAATAAATATTCATAATCGCTTCGAAATTAGCAAAACCAATTGCTTGTATTTATTTTGATAAATCCCTTAGATATGTACTTATTTCTTATGTTATACGTAGGCGACTTAGATTAGCAGTTGGCTTATCAATGCTAAAAGCGAATCTCGATCGGCCATTCTTGTTCCTATTCTTTACATGTCGTTGTGATAGGCGTTGTCTGTATGCAATATAGTTTGTAAAAGTGATGCAACTGCTCGAGTTGAATACTTCTAATAAGAGTCTCATTGAAATAGCTTCGAGTAAACACATTCATCCTTTTTGAAAATTGTCGTGGCACCTTTTGTAATATTACTGAGATTAGCGAAGATTTAATACAATATTTAGTTGTTGATTGCCCTCGAAAGTTTTGCTAGATCTTTATCTATCTTAGACAGGCGAATATTTGCCAATTACAATTCAATTCCAAGTTCACATTTCAGTTTATGGCTTCATGTTCTTTCCGTTTATGAATATTTGCTTTATTATTTCTGCATCGAGTACTTATGAATGGATGAAATTATCAGTGCAACCGAAAACAGTTCTCCGAAATGAGACAAAAAGTTGCGAATTCTGCAAACACAAATATATGCGCTGTCACCGCTCTTAATACANNCATGAGATTTTTTTCTGATGAGGTGAATTGTGGTATGCGCGTTCGCCAAACACTCGACAATACCTCCTTCTTTCACGTCAACGAGTGGGAAATCTTCCGTACAGCTTCATTCAAAAGTCATTTTGCATCGTGGTTGATAAATTAAAGCTGTAAAAGATGTGTGCATAAAACTCCATCGAAAATGTTTGCTATTATACATACAGCAACACACTAGTGTCGATTAGTAAAATGTCTCGCTAATGAGATAGAAGTTTGCTTCACTGGAGGACCCACAAAAGAGATTAATGGGTAAAGGGCGCCTAACAAAATTTGGAAATATGCAAAAATTCGATCGAAGCGAAAAAAATTCCGCCTATGTTTTGATCTCGCAAGCATTACTCAATCTTTCTGCTTTCATTTTGCTTATCCGCAGAGAACAATTCATTTTTTTTTTGCAATCAAGCATCAGGTGTCCGCAAATAAGTACATGGTTTCAAAAATTTGTTTAAAACATATTGGAGGTCTAATATGCGCCAAGACCGCCGTCGCCCACATGATGTGCGCCAAGACCGCCGTCTCCCACGTGATATGCGCCAAGACCGCCACGGCTGATGTATGAAGGCGATAGCCAATGAATAGCATTGAACAGCTCTGATTTATTTTTTTAGTAGGGCCCTAGGCAACTAATTGCATAAGATGAACTTATAATACCAAAAAATAGGATGTATAAGAAAAGAATTTTTTTTTGCGTTACCGACAGTTAGTCGCTGTTTTATGTCGGTTTGAGTATTTTCTCCCACACATCACTTTTGACTGCACAAAATGAAGTGTTCACTGTAGGTAACAAAAATTTAGACGTTAAAATACATGTAATGGTGCAAAATCGCATCTGCTAAACGATATGGCATTGATTTTCTTCGGATGTGTTTCTCATCACCTATGGCATCTTTTGCTTTTCAACCGTAATTATCTTCGTCAACATTTAGCTTCCATTCCACTTTCGGCCTCTAATCATTTTGTCCATCATTTATTCACAAGATGCGAAATTGTACTCACTCTATGATAAGTGTTAAGCAATGGAAAAGTAATAGGTGGGAATGGAAAAGTAACCTCGTGCTCGCATCCCATCTCAAGCAGATATCATGCTGTCGAAGTGGCTAGATTCTCACGCGTCATGTGATCCTCCATTGCACAGCAGTGGACGGACGCTAGAATTATCGCATTTAGCAATAGCTAACGCCGAACAGCTATGTTATGCATTTTCTGTTTCAGCAGCTAATGAGTAATCACCGCCCAACAATCTGCTCATAATTTTTTCATGGAAGTACAACAAATTTGCCACATGTCTCACCTCCTAAGAAATTTCTGTTCTTCACTGATTTTATAGCGGCAAAAGTGCAAATAGTTCGCATTATATTTGTATGATTCACTCGTAGACAGCAATTACACTCTTCATTTCTCTTGGTAGATAAAACTAATGCCGTCGATCAGCGAACGTGAGGGCATGTTCGTTAAATGGGACAAGCAGATCGAAACAACGGTTCGAAGAATCGAAGATAACTATGTCGTCGTTAATTTTGCTGAAAGCATTTTAAGGCGATTATAATGCCATCAGAAGTGGGGATTTTGTTCTTAAAGTTGAACAATCCGTTATTTTTTGCATAAGCTAGTTACAGTGGTTGGGGTGCCGATCGTAGAATTAGCAAGTGCTCGCCTCAATAGACGACATAATTTCGTGTGAGTAGTTTATCATCGAGATGCGAAGAAGTGCAGCACATTTGCCAATCATGTGTTCTTTTAATTGCTTTAATTAGTCGTTGACCCGCACGCTTCTATCTGCAACTCAAATCGTTCGTTAAGCTGAATGCATACGACATGAACGTATGAAGCGAGACGAAAGTCAAAGCTGATTCAAAAAATAGCGATAGAGGATTTGCTGGTTCATAAGCGATTTGTTGATCGTGATAGAGAGGTCGGTATTTCGATTAGCGAGATGTTGATTAGGATCTGTGGCAAGCCTTCGCTATCAATTTAGAAAACTAACAGAAGTTTCACCATTTTACTCAAAAACTTCGGAGTTCATAGTGCATATTTAGAGCGTCTCGTGCAATTTGCTATTTGAATTTTGATTGCATTTAATGAAATATTCTCTGCATACAGCCATGGTTCACATGCGAAATTTCGGTTGTCAGAAACACAACTCTGTAGAAGAGCGTAAGGTAGCTGTTGCCTTTTAATAAGTGGAATGTGTTAATTAATAGTTAATTAATATGTAAGTTATGGAATGTGTTAATAATAAATAAAATTAATAGATAAATGTGATTAATAATAATTAATGAATAAAAAATAAATAAAATTAATGAGTGGAATTTGTTAATTAGTTGTTAATTAATACGTAAGTTATGGAATGTGTTAATAATAGATGAAATTAATAAATAAATGTAATTAGTGATAATTAATAAATGAAAAGTAGATAAAATTAATGAGTGGAATGTGTTAATTAATACATAAGTTAATGTGCCAATGTGTGGAAACGATTTTATATTGGTCAGCTGCATACTTCAATTGAAACGCACAGAACATATGATGATAAATGAGGAATGGGGCCATTAATATGGCATGACAAAAATGAACCCCAATTATGTTCGAATTAAAGGCATGATTTGTGTTCTGGCTTCTGCACACATTTACTGCGTAGTGAAAAAGTACTGAAACAGTCATATTATGAATAAATTTTACGAAGAAATTGCTAGTTAAATATGAGCAAACCCCAATAGATTGATGTGGCCGCAGTGTATCCGCATATGCGCCATATCACTCTTATGCACGATTAATGGGCGTACAGGAAGGAAGGAGGTAAAAAGACGTAGAGTTTAAACTTATTCCGTGGAGAGTTCGAGAGCTCCAGGAGAGAAGCGGAAACAGCCAATTTTCCTTTAGGATTAAGGTAGTTAAACGGCATATTTTAAGGTCGTGACCTTTTTCAACTAGTGAGCAGTTTTAACATTGGCTATGTTTGGTATTTAGATGCACTTTAAGCAATTACCCAAAAATTTTTGACTCGCCCTATGGAGAATTTGTGTGCAGGCCGATAGGCCATAGGTATCATTTTTGCTTCAGCTGTAAATATCTCGCGAACTCTCGAATCACATTAGGTCAAATCAAATAATCATTAGTGATCTAAAATTTTATGACTTCATTTGTTCTTTTATTGCTTCTTTTGAAATTTGCTCATTTTCCTTTGAAATTCGCACGTTTCGGTTGCTGTATACAAACGTTGTTAAAGAATGCAGGTTTGGCCGACTTACCGGGCATACAAAACTTTAGAAACAATGGACGGCCGCCCGTCGGAAAGGTTTATCAGCTGCACTCTTCGTTTTTATCTCTGAATGACGTAAAAAGTGAAATATCCTTATTTCGCAATTTTGTGAAACATCCTTCGCAATTATTTATCCCCCCCCCCCTTCCCCTCCTACGGCTGTCAAACGAAAGATCGAATCAGAAAGACTATTAAAATCAATCCATCTTACATGATGGTGAGATTGCCGAATTTCACCATCATTTAGGAAGTTTTACGAAAATTCCGCTACCATGCACAAAATTTTGGAAATATTTTCGAATAAACTTCTTCACCTTCGGGTCGCATCCCGTTCGATGTGTCACACTTGTTTACTTCATCTAATGAATATAAGACAGAGTACAGCGAAGAGGAATTTTGATGCGTTATACAAGAACAACGATAAGGTTTTTGTTATCCTATTGTATGGGTTGGACGAATCTAGTTTCTTTTAATGATATCATTGCTGAATATAAGAACATTCGTTTCTGTTGCTTTAACATTTGCAAAAATTCCCATCCGACAGACAATACGACAAACGAACGTTTCGAACGTGCGAAGAGAAATATTCAAACACATATCGGCTGTTCAAAAACGACAACGGTTTCCCAAGCGTTGTGATTCAACAAACTAATTAATTTCATTTCTTAAAAAGTAAGAAAAAAAGAAACTATCGTTGCAATATGAGGCCGACAATCATCAAATTAGAATTCTATTTACTAGAGGCGCATAATCGTTATCTTTCTCATAGGTTGTTCGCAGAGGAAAATAACGAATTATCAGAGCAAAATTAAAATTAAAATTAAAATTAAAATTGAAATTAGAATTAAAACCAAAATCAAAATTAATTACGTTCGCAAATTAAAGGATTACCACAGCAAAACCAATTGCCCTTTAGCATGCTACTTTATTGTTGGAGGAATTGCGATCAAAACTTGCGCATAAGATTGTTGCTGAAATTGATGGCGCTAACACTGGCATTGCAGCACCATACATTGACCATCTAAACTTGTCACTCACTGCGTTTACGCCACCTCAAAAATGAAACAATCGCCCGCAACGCCATTATAATCATGTTGTACAGAGCATTGAAAATCTCTGTATTTTGCCAGAGAAATGTCGATCGGTTTAGAAAAGTTTAACCATAGATAGTAAGCAACGAGTAACAAATACTGTTAGGAATGTGTCCATATAAGTGGTAAAGACCTTTCGAGGCGGAGTGTATTTTTTTGTAAGAGGGCGAACCTCCGTCTCAAAAACGTCACGAGAGATTAAAAAAAACTGATTTTTAGCTTTAAGCAGTGAGTGATCGAATAATCCGCACGCAATGCAGAAACTTATGATTCGGGATCAGGATGAAAAATTGCTTCGCTGAAATTCTATCGCCCTAAGTTTCGTGGAATCTTTAGGGAATAAGTGAACTGATGGGTATATACGTGTGGTTAAACAGAGCCTATAAGTTGTTTTGTATTGCAGCGCAATAACGTAAAAAAATATCGGCCTCAATCTAACAGTTGCGTCGTTTAGAATGTGTGCGTTAAATTTCTACTCGTAATTTATTCGTTTTTGGAGCGAAAAGTTGGCAAACAACGTTCATTGCCTTTCATTTGTTAAAATACGGAAATTTCTATGCGTAGCTTAGTGCAATTATTATCGCTAAAACTTATTTTAATTTTGGGAAGGTTATAACTAACGGAAATTAAACGAAATTTTTCATCTGAAAGAAAAAAAGCGACAGTTTAAGAGTATAAGAAAAAGCCGCGAAAAAACGTAATCAGATTTTCTCGCATGAAAACGTTGTTTTTTTGGCAAGGAAAGTTGAAAAATTTGTTTCCAACAATTTGTTTCCAAAGTTATTCAATAGTGATCTCAGTAAGCGCCCAGCAATGGCCGTAAGATTGCGTTGTATTCACCGTTAATATTCCAACGTTTCTGGCTGGGAATGGCTAGAATTAATAATAAATCCCTTTCGGAAACTTTTCTCCAATTTCAAAGAAAGCGTATAAGAGAAGAACGTTTTTCCTCATACGAAGAAAAATTTGTCGTTTCATTTTGCATATAGCAATTTATTAAGTGAATTTTGATGGCAAAAAGAAACGTGAAAAAAAGTGAAACGTTTATTTCATATAGTCACAATTCACGAGTTTCGACGACATGAAAATCACAGCTGCTTGTCAGTATTGCAAATTAGGAAAAGAAAATTTCTTCTTCTACGTCCTTCACTTATTTTTACGAGTGTAATGAATGGAGTACATAAATTATCGCCAGTAGAAACGATGATTAATCAACTGTAATGTTTGTTTTCCTCTCTTTCCATTTCATTGGTAACCATGATAGCGATATCATTTCTTATCACTAGCACTTCACTCGATCGACAACTGATAGAAAACTAAAGAAGTGCGACCTTGATGAAAAAAACCCTACGGTAATAGAGCGGTAAAATGATCCATCTTAGTTTGCAACCAACGAAGATCGTTTTGTGAAGAAAGTTGATTGTTGTGGTATATCATTAAGAAATCTGTAGAGAAATAGCTAAGAAAAGGCTGACAACGAGTGTTATTTGCAATAGTAAAATATGTTGTGTTTCTTAACACCTTTTGTTGCTTATGCTAAGCGGTTGGAGTTTCATATGGCACATAAAAACGCAGTTGTTAAAGTAAGCTTTCTTCGTTAGCTTCAACGTTTCAATAAAACTAAAAGAGGATGCTGCACTTTTTTATTTTCAATAAAAGAGTTAAAAAGAAGTTTGAGTTTATGAGCTTCTTCAAACACTGAAAGTCTGAGTCATTTTACAATCCCATAAGCCCTCTATCTTTTCAGAAGTGATCGTTTGTTTTCCTCTCTTTCCATTTCATTGGTAACCATGATAGCGATATCATTTCTTATCACTAGCACTTCACTCGATCGACAACTGATAGAAAACTAAAGAAGTGCGACCTTGATGAAAAAAACCCTACGGTAATAGAGCGGTAAAATGATCCATCTTAGTTTGCAACCAACGAAGATCGTTTTGTGAAGAAAGTTGATTGTTGTGGTATATCATTAAGAAATCTGTAGAGAAATAGCTAAGAAAAGGCTGACAACGAGTGTTATTTGCAATAGTAAAATATGTTGTGTTTCTTAACACCTTTTGTTGCTTATGCTAAGCGGTTGGAGTTTCATATGGCACATAAAAACGCAGTTGTTAAAGTAAGCTTTCTTCGTTAGCTTCAACGTTTCAATAAAACTAAAAGAGGATGCTGCACTTTTTTATTTTCAATAAAAGAGTTAAAAAGAAGTTTGAGTTTATGAGCTTCTTCAAACACTGAAAGTCTGAGTCATTTTACAATCCCATAAGCCCTCTATCTTTTCAGAAGTGATCCTTTGTTTGAGGTGTGCAGTGTGCGTCCAAATCGAGATGTGTTTTCGTTGCTTGCTTTTGCATCTTCTAATAACTCACTAGCTCGTACGCTTAAATTGATGCTATTATTTCTGCGTGAGTGAACCATAAATGAGAAATAAAACAGGAAATGTGGCGAGATCGGATAAACGTAGGTCGCGTGCGGCGATAAATGTAAGTGTTAAACTATTTGTGCAGATCGCAGAAGGTGGAAGAGTAACAAAAACGTGTTTCTCTAAATGAATCTATGGAGAATTACCAAATAGCGGGGAAATGCTAGTGTTCGCGCCCGATTGGCCCGAGGGCCCTCGGAGGTGAGAATATGCCAGTCTCTGTCGTTGATTCCCGAACTTGACGCTGCGAGTATTCCTATGCAGAGATCCCTCCAACCAATACGAGCACGGCCTAGAAAAGTACTGACGTGCCTTTCTAGCTGGGTTTTTCCTGCATTCTTGCTCGACGCGGGCCTTTCTGCAACGAATGGCGCTTCAGTATCTGAGCACAGTCGTGACGGAGGTGTCATATGGAGGGACTGTCCGGCATGGAAGTGTTTGATTGTTAAAGGAATTGGGCACTTCCGCCATGAGATGCACGATTATGATTTTGAGGAGGGGCTTTGGAATTCTGGTGCATTCGGAAAAATGTTGTGCGCTCGAATGAACTTTTTCAGAAAGAGCTTGCTCCCGAGGTGATGATGCACTGTGCCTCTCGTTTTGCGTCAGTCTTAACCATTCACTTGACAACGTTGCTGCCTTGTCTGACCTCTCGAAGGCCACTGCTTAAGCTTATCTCTGCAGCTCAGTTCCATAGATTCAAAAAAGCAAACAAGCTTGAAAGCTTGAAAGCTTGAAAGCTTCGATAATTAACAATCTAGATTGTAAGGCTTCTCTTTAGTCAGCTCTTAAAAGACAGAGTTCTGTAAATGAGCTGAAATGCTTGATGGGTAAAAACCACCAGACAACCAATTGATCGCAAGGTTTCGTTTTATGAAGGTGGAGCTAATTTCGCAATACAAAAAGCTTTGTACAGAAATACTTCGACAATTTTGTGGCGATTTTTGTTTTGAAATATTTTTCCAATAACTTCTATACTCTGAGCTGAAAAACCTTATTAATGTATAATGAGAAATGAGCTTTCTTCACGTTGTATCCGAATAGCACTTGTTTGATTGTCGGTCGATTAGAAAAGCTTTTGCATAGCTATTTTCGGGTCTATTTTGTTTTCCTAAGTGGGCGTAATTCTATTATCGCTTTAGCGAGGATGGCGGAAAACATGAAAAACATTTCATTCTAGCTCCTCTTTGCAACCTCAACATTCATGCTTTGTAAAATGGCTTGTTGCCTGTATTATTCATTGGAGCACTGCACCCCCCGCAATAGCACCATATCTATAATCGTTGTTTACTTCATTTTCACCCTTCGTGTATACAACTTAAATTCTGCTTACGTATGGGCGACAGCGATTTTGAGAGCGCTTTCGGTTTTGCAGTTAATTTATTATGCTATTTCCGGTGCGCAATATTAGGCAAGCGCGTGCATCAAGTGAATAATGTGTAGTAATATTGCCAGCGGCGCACCAACGTCCATGTTTGTCTCCTCGAATGCCGATACGCCTTCAACTACAGTGACATCGTGAAAGTATTTTATTTTATTCGTGTTTTCGTCATAAAATGATTTGCAAGGCAATCTCAATGCCATATTCCGGAGAGATACTCTGGATAGGTTTTTTTTTCATATTTCAACTACTTCATGTACAATTTTCTCGTTGTTTTCTTTCCGGCACTCGTTTTTGATTTCCTCGTTCTCCAAGCTTGCTTCTAGCTCAGTGCTTAACGCCCTGGTACGTTGTCGAAGAGGACAATATTATTTCAAAGCTGAACCTTCTCATAAAAGAAAAATATTTCTGCACGTTTTGCTTCCTATAATGTATAAAATTAGTGAAGTTGAATTTCAGAGTTGTTTTACTAAAAATATACAGTAGTAGCGCTATAGCTCCATTTATCATTTAAAAATTAGAATGGAGTTAGGATATCGCGTTAGTTGTGATGAGCGAAAAAGCAGTAAAGTTGCGTTGAATGCTGAGCAATAATTAGACGAACTAAAACAGTTTATGAAATTTTAAAGTGAGAAAATTAAGGCAAACTTTTTCAAATCTGAAAAACTATAATGCGAGTTGCACGAGCCATTTAGTTAATTTTCACCGTTTGAAGGCATTTCATAAAATCGTCTGGCATCACAGGTGCAGTTACCGAAACACATATCAGGTCAGTTCGTTGATAGAAATCAATTTAATAAAATTGGAATAATACGCTCGTTAGGAGCGTATTAGGATACAGCATAGCTAAATTTATAATTATGTTTTTCTGAAATTTCTCCTACTCTTAGCAGGGCTCTCAGCGCCGACTGCACCCACAGCTGTTTTCAATTACAAGTTGGAGGCGATGTTAGAGGCGCGGCTGAGTATCGGCAAATGAATATTTCAACTTCGAGCGTCGCAAAACAATTTTTAAATGCAAGCCAAGTTAAATGTTGAAAAATTTATAAATGTTAAAAGAAGCGCTTGTAAGTGTTCAATACGGCAAAATTATGCAGAAGAAATTAGGCAAATTCAGTGTGGGGGTGTTAGGCGACATGATGCGTACTCCCAACCCATCCATCGCTTTACATTCTAACTATGAAGTGGTATCTATCCTGCGTCAGACCAACACGCCAAAATTCAATAATCGGCTGTTCTTAAAAATATTTTAGCTTGCATAAGTGACTAAAGGTGCCAAA
>JPKZ01000429.1:173090-190720 GCA_000803305.1 Toxocara canis | reverse complement strand
CCCCCCCCCCCCCCCACTTGCTCTTCCATCCTTCCATCCTTGGTTAATGTGGCTGTGCCCATAATTAAAACGAAATACACAAGCATAGATCGCCGCACGGCAAACAATTCTGCCACCAAGACGTTCATCAACTCAACGCATGCTTCACGTTTTCGTAGATAACCGCTGCGGACCCTCTGCTGCATGTGCAAATGTAAAAGTAATTAAGGCGCGGAGTACAGTAAAATTTTTCACGGAGAACGATATCGTTGAAGTAACCACCCCTCTTTTACTCCCTTTCCTATCTCAGAACAGTGTAAGCTACTTTCTAAAGGAATGGCTGCATTGCGAATGTGTCTGAAACTTATTGCCACCAACAACTCTGGGCAAATTAACCGAGTCAAGTTCAGCGAAAACTCAACATCGATACATTAGAACGTGATCACACGGCTAAATTTCTATACAACCGATGACGCACTTAAGAAATGTCTTTCGGGGTGGAAAAGAAGTTCACCAACTGTTATTAAAAAAAAAAAATTGACAAATATATACAAACGCAACAAAGCACCTAACTAGACAATGTAGTCTCAAACAAACTGAACATCGGAAAAAGAGATCGACATCACTCCGTTTCCACGGACCGACTTTTTCTCGAAGCAATGATAAACCAAGCACCTCCCCTCACCCTCCCCCCCCCCCCTTCAATATATTTTCTCCATTTTCTCTCTAGTCTATCCACCACTGCCTCTTCAAAAACACCAGCATGTACAACATAAACCTGAACTTTAGAAGTCGTCGCAGTCGTAGGCGCTCACTCAGTACGCAAACACACCCGTTGTGGACAAGATTCACTCACCAATTTCAGGAATTGACTGTGACAGGAACATTCAGTTGCATTAGTTTACCTACCCACTTTCTTGTTTAAAAATTAATTCTCCTCCTTTCTTTCTTTTTTTGCTCTTCATTTGAATGAGTTGCCACCTTACAGGGTTAGGTGGAGCGGGAGGGGGAGGGGGGGGAGGGGCGACGGGGCGGGTGATAGGTTCATATACGCTAGTCACTTGCATTATATAACTCAAAATATATCCACTGTTTTCATCATCGTTCCTTTTTAGTTACTGTGTAGTAGTCAAGCACCTTGTGACATACCTGAAAATAGCTACATCAACATATATTGCACTTTTATATTCGTATCCCTCAAAACTCCAGCAGGACATAGAAAAGAGGGTGAGCTCTCAATAACTGAACCACAATTTCCACGATTTCACTAAAAAAATATCCAAAGAAACCAAGAGGATAATACTATGCTGCGCGTATGAAAACAAATATATTTTTTTCAAAAGAGTAAATCGGGGCTAATGAAGAGAAATTTTAATCAAAATAGGCGACAATATATTTCCTGTGATGCCGATGTGCCAAAAAAGACCTGTGCTTCTTGTGCTGCAAACTGTGCTCATCCATAAACACCACACTCTTTATGCACAAACCAGATTCGAGGGCACAGTAATATTACGTTTGCACTTTCAAATCCTGGCCACACTACAGTAGGGGGAGGGGGAGGGGGAGGGGGGGGAGGGGCGACGGGGCGGGTGATAGGTTCATATACGCTAGTCACTTGCATTATATAACTCAAAATATATCCACTGTTTTCATCATCGTTCCTTTTTAGTTACTGTGTAGTAGTCAAGCACCTTGTGACATACCTGAAAATAGCTACATCAACATATATTGCACTTTTATATTCGTATCCCTCAAAACTCCAGCAGGACATAGAAAAGAGGGTGAGCTCTCAATAACTGAACCACAATTTCCACGATTTCACTAAAAAAATATCCAAAGAAACCAAGAGGATAATACTATGCTGCGCGTATGAAAACAAATATATTTTTTTCAAAAGAGTAAATCGGGGCTAATGAAGAGAAATTTTAATCAAAATAGGCGACAATATATTTCCTGTGATGCCGATGTGCCAAAAAAGACCTGTGCTTCTTGTGCTGCAAACTGTGCTCATCCATAAACACCACACTCTTTATGCACAAACCAGATTCGAGGGCACAGTAATATTACGTTTGCACTTTCAAATGCTGGCCACACTACAGTATCCATACCATTTATTCAGAAAAAAAAATGGACTGAGTACGACGTTACGCGAACTAAGCAAATCCCTCGGCTAGGTTGGAAATTTTGCAATTCGGTTTTGTGCAAAACTTATCCAAACGATCTATGCCGATAAAAATTTTACGAGACCGGCTAAAGTTTCTCATATAATGGCTACTGTTTTGAACCTATCAGAAAGTTTTTGACATGATGGCTACTGTTTTAAAATTGCTGCAATCGAACAAAAAAAAAAAAAACAAAAATGTAGAACTTTTGGCGCATAACAGCTTCATCAACAGATCTACGTTACTTCTCAGCTGGTCGTCACGTACACCGAGCTACTTGTCGTTAACCGTGTAAGCATCTTTACCCGCCTCAAAGAAGGTTATCATCTGTTCGTTACTTCGTTAGCTGCCGATCAGTGATGAAAAAATGCTCACTCGCTATGGAAATAACTTGAGTGCAAGCCCGAGGTATAAAACAAGAACGAGGTGGGGGGGAGGGGGGAGGAGACACGCCTATCCACAAAAGCCTCAATGCGGGCGGTGAATATGCGGAGAAGTAGCAGAGATGTGTTTGTAACTTTCGCATAAACTAAAAATTTTTAAATCACTTGTTTTCGCCAGCCCATGACCCTCCTCCATCATGCTTCAATATTTTTTGCTACTGCAATCGATGGCGGTAAGCATTTCAGTCGAGCTTTCAGCTGACTTACATTTACGCGCGTTCTATGCCCATCTCAACGTTTCTACGCCACAACGAAAATCATGGAACAATACGTTCATCACACTTACGTCTTCCATCATATCTGATGTGAGATTCGCAACGAACTGATCCCACCACTGTTCACCGGGCTGTCGATCAATCCAATCGACACCATCCAATTTCGTCATTTTCAGTGCCATGTATATCAGCGATATCGCCACCACCTTATAAGCAAGGCAGCTTCACAGTGACAAAATCAGTGCAAAAATCGATTACTACAAACATCAAAGAAATCTTATTACCGCATCACCTCAAATAAAGCTCGGAGCTACGAAGTTCACAGCTTTGTAAACAGAGGTTTTATTCGAGGCGAAGCACGGCCTATGCCGAGATCGATGCTGTTTTTAAGCACCAGGGGCTTTACAACTTTAATATGGGAGTAGACAGTACTGCAGATAAAGGCTATTTTCTTTGGCATGCATGGATGTGAGAAGATCTGTCCAAAGTGAGGGCTGCATCGAGAGAAAGGCTTTATCTGAAGCAGTACAGTGGGAGGCAATTTTTAACGCAAAAACTACCTAATTGAAAATCCTAGCTCATCTGCTTCCTCAATGAACTGCGATGACCTCAACTTCCAACAGCGATGAATGCTGAGCAGACGTAATGTACCAAAGGATGGAACACAACATAGCTGTTACGCCTCGTATAAAAGTGTTTTCGACCAGCCCTCATGACACTGCCATAATATTCAAAAGCACTCAATAAAACCTGCATTGTCGGCCCTTAAACGTCTTTAAGAACGCAACTGTGTCGCTATTTTCCTATTTAGAAGCCAGTTATTTTAGCCGTTTCTTAAATTCAAATTCTGCTGAAAACACCGATTTGGAGGGGGGGGGAGGGGCGACGGGGCGGGTGATAGGTTCATATACGCTAGTCACTTGCATTATATAACTCAAAATATATCCACTGTTTTCATCATCGTTCCTTTTTAGTTACTGTGTAGTAGTCAAGCACCTTGTGACATACCTGAAAATAGCTACATCAACATATATTGCACTTTTATATTCGTATCCCTCAAAACTCCAGCAGGACATAGAAAAGAGGGTGAGCTCTCAATAACTGAACCACAATTTCCACGATTTCACTAAAAAAATATCCAAAGAAACCAAGAGGATAATACTATGCTGCGCGTATGAAAACAAATATATTTTTTTCAAAAGAGTAAATCGGGGCTAATGAAGAGAAATTTTAATCAAAATAGGCGACAATATATTTCCTGTGATGCCGATGTGCCAAAAAAGACCTGTGCTTCTTGTGCTGCAAACTGTGCTCATCCATAAACACCACACTCTTTATGCACAAACCAGATTCGAGGGCACAGTAATATTACGTTTGCACTTTCAAATGCTGGCCACACTACAGTATCCATACCATTTATTCAGAAAAAAAAATGGACTGAGTACGACGTTACGCGAACTAAGCAAATCCCTCGGCTAGGTTGGAAATTTTGCAATTCGGTTTTGTGCAAAACTTATCCAAACGATCTATGCCGATAAAAATTTTACGAGACCGGCTAAAGTTTCTCATATAATGGCTACTGTTTTGAACCCATCAGAAAGTTTTTGACATGATGGCTACTGTTTTAAAATTGCTGCAATCGAACAAAACAAAAAAAACAAAAATGAGTTTAGAACTTTTGGCGCATAACAACTTCATCAACAGATCTACGTTACTTCTCAGCTGGTCGTCACGTACACCGAGCTACTTGTCGTTAACCGTGTAAGCATCTTTACCCGCCTCAAAGAAGGTTATCATCTGTTCGTTACTTCGTTAGCTGCCGATCAGTGAGTGCTCACTTGCTATGGAAATAACTTGAGTGCAAGCCCGAGGTATAAAACAAGAACGAGGTGGGGGGGAGGGGGGAGGAGACACGCCTATCCACAAAAGCCTCAATGCGGGCGGTGAATATGCGGAGAAGTAGCAGAGACTGTTTTGAACCTATCAGAAAGTTTTTGACATGATGGCTACTGTTTTAAAATTGCTGCAATCGAACAAAACAAAAAAAACAAAAATGAGTTTAGAACTTTTGGCGCATAACAACTTCATCAACAGATCTACGTTACTTCTCAGCTGGTCGTCACGTACACCGAGCTACTTGTCGTTAACCGTGTAAGCATCTTTACCCGCCTCAAAGAAGGTTATCATCTGTTCGTTACTTCGTTAGCTGCCGATCAGTGAGTGCTCACTTGCTATGGAAATAACTTGAGTGCAAGCCCGAGGTATAAAACAAGAACGAGGTGGGGGGGAGGGGGGAGGAGACACGCCTATCCACAAAAGCCTCAATGCGGGCGGTGAATATGCGGAGAAGTAGCAGAGGTGTGTTTGTAACTTTCGCATAAACTAAAAATTTTTAAATCACTTGTTTTCGCCAGCCCATGACCCTCCTCCATCATGCTTCAATATTTTTTGCTACTGCAATCGATGGCGGTAAGCATTTCAGTCGAGCTTTCAGCTGACTTACATTTACGCGCGTTCTATGCCCATCTCAACGTTTCTACGCCACAACGAAAATCATGGAACAATACGTTCATCACACTTACGTCTTCCATCATATCTGATGTGAGATTCGCAACGAACTGATCCCACCACTGTTCACCGGGCTGTCGATCAATCCAATCGACACCATCCAATTTCGTCATTTTCAGTGCCATGTATATCAGCGATATCGCCACCACCTTATAAGCAAGGCAGCTTCACAGTGACAAAATCAGTGCAAAAATCGATTACTACAAACATCAAAGAAATCTTATTACCGCATCACCTCAAATAAAGCTCGGAGCTACGAAGTTCACAGCTTTGTAAACAGAGGTTTTATTCGAGGCGAAGCACGGCCTATGCCGAGATCGATGCTATTTTTAAGCACCAGGGGCTTTACAACTTTAATATGGGAGTAGACAGTACTGCAGATAAAGGCTATTTTCTTTGGCATGCATGGATGTGAGAAGATCTGTCCAAAGTGAGGGTTGCATCGAGAGAAAGGCTTTATCTGAAGCAGTACAGTGGGAGGCAATTTTTAACGCAAAAACTACCTAATTGAAAATCCTAGCTCATCTGCTTCCTCAATGAACTGCGATGACCTCAACTTCCAACAGCGATGAATGCTGAGCAGACGTAATGTACCAAAGGATGGAACACAACATAGCTGTTACGCCTCGTATAAAAGTGTTTTCGACCAGCCCTCATGACACTGCCATAATATTCAAAAGCACTCAATAAAACCTGCATTGTCGGCCCTTAAACGTCTTTAAGAACGCAACTGTGTCGCTATTTTCCTATTTAGAAGCCAGTTATTTTAGCCGTTTCTTAAATTCAAATTCTGCTGAAAACACCGATTTAGTAAATGTCGAGCAGGCTCTACCGTCCCTTAGTCGCAGTATGAATTAAAAGCCATGTGACCTTCCCGATTCATTCCCTTTTCATATTGAAAAATGCTAAAATCACAAGTGAACGGGGCCATCAGCTAGCGCTACAGCTTCCCCAAAAACATGACATCAACAATACCTCCGGTTCCCAAATGAGGCATAAAGTCGTCGAAATAGAATCGTTTACAAATGTCCACGCATTTTGCAACACCGTTTGCTTCTTTTCACGATCCAGTTTGAATACCTGAAATTGAATGAATGCAAAGTGGGGCGCCCATATCATTGTTTTGGGTTCCGTTTCAGTCATACAACTGAACGCTTCCGCAACAGACCATTTTGGCGGCGGTCGCTTCCGCTAATAGCATAAATTTTCCAGAAGGTGGGCGAAACAATAAGACACTTGAGTCATATGTTGTGGCGAAAGTGCTCCGTGTCGAACGTTTTTAGTCACTTCTCCAACAGTGGCAATGGCCTCAACGTCGTAAATGAAAGTGTACCACCCACACATTTACTGCACAGAGGGAAACGCGCATGCTTCGAATAATTTCTGGACCGCAATTCGGCCCAACTTACAGCACGAACCAAGTCAACAATGACAATATTTTCAAAACTTATCGAAACTACTTCACAACGCAAAGTTGATTTTGCGTTTCGCGGTAGACTAAGAAGACCGTCGATATTTGGTTGCTAAAATTAGGGCGTTGTAGATGTAAAGAGTGAGGAAGGCGAAGGAAGGAAGGGACGGATGTAATGACCGAAACTATGAAAAAATATGGCAAATCCTAATTCGTGCTAGCAGCAAAACGATCAGTACTTGGTTCAATAATATCGAAGCACTTATTCAACAAAGTAAAACAAAGTTTAAAAAAGCCTAATTATCAAACATTTCTACACGGCAGGCCTGAAGTCTGATATACTCGTTCGAATATTTTGGGTTGCAGCAACGGTGGCCTTACGCCAACGTCGGCTGTGGATATGCGAAACTGTCAACGAATTCTACCTGCCCCATTGGAGGCTAAAATCAATTAAATCAACCTTTTCGCCGCCTCTATCACAGCCGAAAAAAAGAACCGTAATACGATAGGATTTTTGGTCCACATTCTAATCGAAACGCGTTTTCCTACCTGAAAGACCTTACTTCCACAAAAAAGAAATAACAAAGAACTTTCTCGCCCAAACAATTCCGAAAGAGACACTCTAGTAGTCACTGCCTTCAATAGAGGTGTTATTTGGCGCACAACATTTGGTTTGTGGAAAAGAAACGAGAAAATGAACCTTTTGATACTGAAGAAGATATGTATATGGATGGTCGACGTGCAGATCGAACTTTATCGTTTGTAGGAGAACACGTTCAATACCCATCACTTCGTCCTGAAAACTTGCTCTAAGTCTCCAACAAACAAGTGCATCGTAAACACGTCACCATATAACCGTTCTGGCAATATTTAAAACCTATAATAAGGAATGTCGTACTTTCTGAATAAAAGCTTAGGGATTTACACTCTAAAAAGCTCATTTTTAAAAGTCGTCTGAAACGAATTTCACAGATAGAAGGCTTCTCTTGCAGCTTATCGAAGGAAAAGCTATTGTTTATCAAATCGAACTTAATTGTTTCAACGGTCAACGGTTTTTTGTTTCGCTCTTTAAGCGTTCACTACCACGGCGTTATCGTTTCGGAAGATACTGATGCGCCAAAACTATACATAGAAAAAAATGACACTCAAAAAAAGGCTTTTATCCAAAGACACAGTAGGAAGCCGTTTCTACGGAAGTATGGTAGTTCTTTCATGAAAAAAAAAAAACAAAGAGAGTGCCCAGAGGCAGAACAGAGAGGTTGAATACAATGAATTCCGTTTCTTACGCGGTATCTGAATGAACAAACAGTTCACAGCCTGTTTCACTTATTGAACTCTGTTCCTCCTTCCCCCAGCCATTCCTCCACTCCTCCACCTCCTCTCCCTTAATACATGAGAACTGCGCAAAAACCACGGACCGTTTGTTAACAGAGAAGGCAAGATGCGGTGATTGATGTTCGAAAAATGGAAAGTTGCAATGCTGATAGGTCAAGCTCACCGACTGGTCTATTGTTAAAGGTGGATGTTGCACTGGCACTTGGTACGCCGTGGTGGACGTGATAAAGCATAACCAACATGAACTGAATCAATCAAGAAGTCAACTAACAATAGCATTTTTAATCGAATACAGCTCGGGATATTTCTCTTTTGCCGTCATAACGATATCTTTACACTTTTTCGGTGTTTCCTCCACTTTGCCGGCCAGAAATATGCAACCCAACGCGGTTAGCTGCAAAAGCGACCACATAAACAATATTTCCTTCGAATAATCTAATGCACTGCAAACTGTGACTGCGGTAAGAGCTGTAGCTGGAATATATGCATCCGCAGAAAATGGACTGGAACGTATACGGCAGATGGTACGCATGCGTAGAGTGAAGCGAATGTGCGCTGCAGTGCACAGATCGTCGTAAAGGGCATACAGATCGCCTTGGCAAACGCAAGTTTCAAACCCAACAACATAACGCTCAAAGTTACGAAAAAAAGTCATGAAAATGATTTGATTCGAGAGATTTAGAATGAGCAGTTAGGAAGCTCTATCGTTCCGTAGCGTACGATCAGCAAAAGTGGACGTCCGATCTGCTCCTTTTACGCTCCTTCATCTACTTTCATATTTTTATCCATGTGTGGACAATTTTATGATTTATTACTACAAACATATGGAGTTTACTTTCTGACAGTGAAAAGATGAAAGCTTCTCATCGTTCGGTTTTTGGAAAAACCTCTTTGGTAAGGAAGTCTAAAAGCTGCTTACATTACAACTTGATGGAACTAGATGGCTGCATCCTAAGTGATGAAAAAAACAAAACTGTTAATAATTTTGAGAGAAACCAAAGCGGAATAAAGGGCTGCGTAACTGAAAAAGCGACTTACATGTTTCGGAAATTCCTTGAATGAGTGAAACATATAAAATCGATGAAAATAGACAGCCGCCGTAGCTAATGTTGGATTGGGCTGCCTGCATTTGAGAATTCGTTAAAAAACGAAAATTCAGCATAAACGATGTCTGTTTAAGAAATATATTCGAAAGTATGATGCTATCTCGCAACACTTCCACCTCGATTTTTCCCTGCAGTTAATTCTTATTCGAATGGAAGGCGTCATGATTTTCAGCCCAAAACAATTAAAGCTTTTTTCAGCCTCAATCACATTACTTATTTTCACGATAAAATCCCACAGGGGTAGGATGGGGACAAACGACACAGTATGAGTCGACAAAGGATTACGCCCGCGTAACTCAGATTACGCTCACGTACCCTAACTAGGAAAAAGAACCGCACAGAGATCCCACGAAAATCAAGCGAAATTTGCAAAGACCGGAAAAATAACAGAATCTTTCGTTTAAGGATTTCTGACTCAAAAACGGCTAAGAAGAAATATAATTAATTTCTCAACACCAAACAAATTTCATTCCTCGTTCAGTGAACAAAAGTGGCATGCAAAAGTGTAGTTCATCGAATGACCAAGAAGCAATTTTAAATCTTAAAAATACAAGCATAAACTCGCCTAAAATTGCGGTAAGGGGAGTGGAGGCTGGGGCGGGGGCGGGAGAGGGATGTATGCACACTATTGCATACATCTTGCGGTGATGAATTTGATGTGATATCCTTCTCATGCATGCACTGCATGGCACATCACCTCAAAACAATTGCACAAATTCCATGCACGGCTATAACTTCTGATTTTTCAGCAATTATTTCCACACTGCAATTTTTATGGACCATTACTTCTTGAATTGTGCGTTAAGGAAAATGATACCTAATTTAAGGCTCAGCTAAAGAAGCATTCCTCTCAGGTCATCCATTTTAAATCTATCTTCGCCAATTTCTGTGCTTCACCTATTTTCTTCGATCTTTTTTCCTATGCATTGTTTCCCTCTTTCGACATTTCTCCGCCAGTTCCTCAAAAACTCTCTCAAACTTGCAAACGCCAGCGCAAAACAGCAGCGTGGACGAGATGAAGGGACCAACTGCTCTTGCACGATTCACACATCGCAACAACGTGTTGCTTTGTCGTTAATCCATAAGAAAACAATCAACTGTTTATGCTTAATAGAAGGCTCTCAAAATCACTGCCATTTTGAGCCGAGTTACTACCCAGTATACGAAAACGACGAAAATGACCACAGCCACTGGCTTATCGGGGGAAGAGGGGAGGACGGGGGACTGCAGAAGCAGCAACATCCCCATTAGGTCTAACTAGATATCTTGGCCATGAATTTGCGCTTTTTCAGCGAGAAATGTAGAAAAACTAAAACAAAATTAAAGTTGTAAATTTTCTGGTGAGAAATCCACCTCAGTTCGTAGAATCTGCCCCAATTTATTCATAAATCGGAAACTTTTGCGACAGAAACTCATAAAGCCATCGGGACAAAGTATTCCCCCATCTCCCCCCACCCGTCTCTCCTCGAATTTAGCAATCTTCGGTGTGTTTGTGACCAGAAAGTGCAAAACACATGAAAATACTAACAGTTTGAGGCATGTGCCGATCTCGACAATCAGCTTAATACCCTCTCTCCTCATACGATCTTCGTCCGCCCTATCGATACCACTTCTCCTTGAAGGGCTATCGCTAAGCTGCTCTTCGCTGAACAACCAGTCACGACCCATCGGTAACAATTCTGAAACAATCATCTTATCCACCTCTAAGGTAAAGCGCCATACTTCACGACGGCATGTAATAAATTTAGTTATTAAAAGAGGCCGAAAATGTGTTATAGATTCCACTTCAAAAGATGGAAAGGCGTTTCAAAACAGTGCACTTGTTTGAGCATTTAAATGAAAATGATAAAGAGACACTGTTTTTTTTTTAAATTTAAATTAAAAACTCAAATCGTACATCCCTCGCATTTTAAAACACGAGACGAAATCGTTGGAAATATGCATCACAGTATCCGCGTAAAGTCATATTTTCAAATACATTAAAAGTAATTTAAATTATAATTCATATTTGTAGGTGCAATGGAAGGAATTTCGGTAACGAGTGGATTCCGAAAAAAAATGAAACGCTGGGTTCCCGTTCGCCCCGAGTCCAAATTTAAAACAGACGGTGATCGAATACTAACCGGTCACGCTCAATTATGACACGGTAAGCAATCAATTAAATCGTATGCTTTATAAAATGACTAAATCATACGCAACGGGCGATACCTATATTTTCTAAACGCTAGTCCGGTTTATTCGAACAAAGCAATGTTTTATCAACCGCGTTTCCCCACGCTCAGACCACTTCGAATCCTACCCATTACAAGAGTTAGAGGAAGGTTTGAAACTCGCGTTCGAGGAATTCATGAATATAACCATTTTCAAGAGACGGCAGCATCAAAACCCTTCGGTGAGCACCTAAGCCCGACTTCAGCATAGTGGGAAATGATCAAGTTATAAGAGAGTCCCGAATAAAGATTCGGGACTCTCGTAATTTGATACTACTAAGAACCTTTCGATTTTGCGAACGAACGAGGAGGGAACGGAAATTAGCGTATCACAAAGTAGTCAAGAAGAGCTGTGAAACAACGGCAATCTTAAGTCGTCTCCCAATCCCCTTCCCCTTCCATGCGAGCACAGTGGAAAGTAGTCAATCCAGATCTTAACCCACTTCGCGTATAAGTCTGAATGAATTGTTCGCTGAGCGAGTGCTCACTTGTCTTCGCTACGAGATGCGGAAGCATTCAAATAATTTATTGAAAAAACCCTCGATATGCATATGATAACAATTGGCCAGTCGGATGTCGTCATATAAATTCTAGTTGGAAAAAAAAAACGACGAAAAGCGAAATGCAATAGAGGGGTCGTTAAATGGTGATTTTGAAGGTGCCTAAAATGGATTATGTCGTGAAAATTTACTTGGAGTGGGAAGCGACTAGCCTTCAAGCTGCATGCATACGGACCATGCATGAAGCTTTAAAAGGATCGCGAAATATCTCATGCGTAAAATGTTTTGGGAAGCGTAATTGCACTGCATGTGATAGGTCTTCGAAGAACAACGATTCACTCTGCTGTTTTCGCTAACATCGCTAAGCATTAAAAGTATTGCACGTTTCCTGGGAGTTGTTCCACATTTTACACAAACCAAATAACTCCTTTCGAAGCTGCCTATGCGATCGGCAAGCTTAAAACTTCAACAGTGGTCTCTGCTTTCCGCTGCTGCATTGAAATCTCGTCACCTAATCGCAACATCGTGCTTGTCTAAAAAAGTGCTCTGTAAACTTTGATTATTTGAGGCATTAGATGTAGTATACGCCTACTTAACGAAACACAGTAGGTTGTAAAGCAACATTGCCATATGAAATTATAGATAGGCTACAAAGGCGCTGAACTGCACTTCGTCAATGCAATGCACCCAGTCTAGTTCGTGTTTGCACTCCATTTGTTCGCTTAGTTCGATTTGCACTGATCGATTACATGAACGGCTGCACGACCGATTGTGTGCAATTAATTAACGTTCGGATAAAGAGCATCAAAACCGGTGGGAGCAGAAGCTTACCTCCAACGTGATTATTTTGCTGCGTCGAAAATGGCACCCTAACGAATGGATGACAATAGGTACAGGAATGATAGAAATTCGGAAACGGTAAGCATCACAAGCTTTCTTTTGATAACAACTTTCTCTTGACAGCTCCGATGGTTCATGCCTTCGCCTTACAGTTTACGCTGATTTTTCCTTCATCCTTTGTTTTCTTTTCCTTCAACTGCTGTTTTTCGGACTATTTTTTTTCGGCGACCTACTACGCCATTACTATGCTGATTCCATATGAAAGTTCACTTCAACAACAGCATCTGAGAATTGCAAACTATTCTCAGCATCTTCGCCATGGCTGTTACTCGACAACAATTACGGGTGACATTTTATGAGCGCGTTGCTACAACCCTCCCGTAAGATGTAATGTTTGCCTGGCTATCCGTTCACATCTACCACACATTTTGCATTGTACTGGTCATCGCTGAGCCACATATAGCAACGTTGAAGGCTTTCGTAGCAAGCGCATACCGTTACAGTAACGTTTCCATTGCGTTTTTCCATAATATTCATTATGTGCCTCAGCTCTAACGGTTTCAAGTCAATATATATATATGTGTATATATATATACATATATATATATATATTTGAAATCTCGAGTGCGCTTTCCTAAACTTAATACGGATTGCAACGGTGAGCGGCTCAAGCCGGAATCAGCCACTATCTGTTTCATAATCGATTGGTCCAACGAACGTGCTATTACAGCTCACATCCTAATTCGCGCAAACGTGTAATATTTGTATTTCCTGCTCCCCACAGCCTCCTACCTCCCCTATTCCCCCCACGCATGTGCACGACCTTTCAAGGTACACAGTCAAGTAATCCATTACAGCCTATTCGTCAAAGCGCAAAGAATGTGGAGGAAACGTACTATGGAGGAGATGACCCAGTACTCAGCATAAATAATTATAAATTTCTCGACATTCCTTGTCATTTGCAGCAGGTTGTGAAAATGTCGTCAGGGCATGCGAAACAATGTTATCCGAAGATCTGTTCAGCCCATTCACTTACTCCTGTCCAACTATGTGTGCGGGTTTTGCGCCCACACAGTTAGTGTTGCATAGATGAGGGCCCTTAAAGGTTTATACGATCGGCTGTATTAATATTCTAACGGCTTTCACCCAGAGATTCGGCCGGTCTTTCTCTCGAAACCTACGGATATAAACATTCTTTCGAAAAGGGTTTGCCAAAAGCAATTTTCTAAAATAACTTGGTATAGCTAGTGAAAGAACGAGTGAATCGGGCACAACCAACGGTGTCTTTGTAGCAATTTTTTGAAATTAAGCGGTCAAACTTTGTTATATCTCGTAACAATTCCTGAAATATTCTGAAATGGTATTTGCCCATTGAATATGTGATACATTGATATGCAATTGCAATGAAATGAACCATAGTATTGTATGTTTTCTCTTAAGTTTTGAGACTTTGTCATTCTATCTTGTTCTAGTAAACCGTCCTGTGCAGGAGTTTATGTCGCATTTTGGCAAGAAATAACCGGTCTAAGAACCGAACATAAATCTGGTTTATGAACAAATCTTGGAACAACAGTTATTCACAAACCACAATTGAAAAGTGGAGTTGTAAGGTCATTGTTACTGCAAAGGAAACGTTACTGCATCTCAAGCTATGCCTGATTTTTGCTTGGAACGTTTGATCGAATAAAATTCCTCTAGTTGATGTCAAATGCCTTAGCATAATTACATGAATCATATCTAGTTGAACTTTCCCAGTCGTCAACGCCATTAACCAATCATAACGACAAGGCACCAAACGATCTACGAGGAAGTAATCTGAATTGGACGAGATTAAGGGATGCGTGAAAGCGTCCAAAAAAAACACATCCATTTCTAAGAGAGGTCGAATTTTAGCAGTTGTAGACCTACAGTGCAAGGGAAACAAGCATTAAGAGTTGCAACACAGAAGGTTGATGAATCTCAATGGTCGTGTGATCTTCAGTGTCACCCTCTTCATGAAAATCAATGGAAAGACGTCTAGTGTGAGCGATAGCTTATCGGTAAGTTTATCCCGAGAAATGTTCTCATGTTTGACAAATACCGTAGCAGCGATTGGGCCTTTGGATGAGCTTTAAAACATCTGCTATGATAACCAATCGTTCATATATCCATGATAACCACACAGCCGCATATTTTTATCGATTTCGCATGCGATTTCACTGATTCCATCCGCTATTCGAGTGTATTTAAACTGTGGGTACAACCGAAAATATAGAGGAAAAATTGTATGCTGCAGCAGTCTTGACTGGTTTCCGTACATTGCTCACATAAGCAGTGAATCTTAAGATTTGTAGAAGACGTTGAGATTACGGATACCATCATATCACAATTATCAGTTTATATCAGTGAGGATTTTGATAAGTCCCTGCACGATGAGTGATATAGTGTTTATGCAACCATCCATGTTTCAATTTGCGTCATTTTGGATGTTCTGAAATTGCGTAGTCTCGGTATCCGTGCGTGGGATGTTGCAGTTATTGCATTCATCAATATCTCCCATGTGTAATTGCCGTCCTTCCAAAACCTTGTATTCGATTTTCCATTTCAAAAGCTTCTTACTTTTTTTGCCTCTTTTGGAGTTATCCATTGCATAACTCCCATATGGATTGAAAAATTGGCGAAAAAAAAGTGAAAGGATGAGGCGGAAGTTGAGGGCAAGGGCGGGGTGAAAGGGAAATGCTTTAAGAAATAAAGTCAACGAAAGAAGAAATTGGAACTCATGGCCAAAATGATGAACACAAAATATATTTTTGAGACGCTCGCTGATGTTAGCCATTATTTTTGCACATACGATGCCAACTGGCATCGATGCATCGACGACGTAATGAGAGCATTTGTTGCAAATTTTGCACACATCTTCACCGATTACCCCTCACAACAACAGCTCCAAACGCATTCGCAGCATCTAAGCATCTATTACATCGGATAGAAAACTGTGACCGAATATGATTATACCTTCAGAAAACTAATTAAACAATTATGCGAAATCATTCCATTTTTACCGTTCTCGACTACCAAATCAGTGACATTCCTTCGTTGAAACGCCATCGCCGTAACGACTTCCCAATTAGCAACCTTACGCTTTTTACAATTCCAAACAAATTTATCAAATCGCGCCAATAATGCTCGCAAAAATCGGTGAGCAGATTGCAATGTTGTGCACCATTCGAGCAAAGCCGAAAGCAGTGTTGCTTTGACGTTAACAGTTGGACAAATTTTGATAGTCAATTTCTTTTGATGGGCACATCCCGTTGATAAGCAGAGAGCGATAACATTATGACGAGAGAGAGAGGGAGAGGGAGAGAGAGAGGGAGAGAGAGAGGGAGAGAGAGGGAGAGAGAGGGAGTTATTGACCGCGATATATTTTATTAATAGAAAGGGAAACAACGAAAAACAATTTCAAATAGCGTTAAGCCAACAAAGTGTTCGATTACTGTATTCTTGCTGAGTACATTTGCATGGCTAACTAAGCCGAATAAAGAAATTGCAGTTTAAATCGCCCACATGCATGAGATGCTGTGTCAAGTTCATGACCTTGCCTATACAGTGAGCCAAATCGGAAGCACGCGTGCAAGGCGTGTGATGCGAAGAAATGAACGAAAACAAATAAAATGCCATTTAGTGTCGGGTTAGATATCGCGGCTCCCAGCCCTGAAAATGGCTGCAAGTAAAGAATGAAAATTGGTTTAGATTCTCTGTGAACGGTAATTGAGCGGTAAGACTAATGGAACTTCAGGTGAGATTATTTCCGTTTTCATTTATAGTTTAAAGTGACAAAATAGTTTGAAGCTACGAGATAGTTCCGAGCTTTTAAAGTATTTTATGCTGCTGCACAATCCATTAAACAATACTTTAGTATCCTGTGAATTCATCAATGAAATTTTCTGCTGTATTCTTTATGGTACTACAGAATGGAACAGGAAATATGCTTTAAGAAGTATAGAAAACATCACTTTCCTCCATAAAGCTAAGTCCAATCACCTTTCTCCAAGCTGTTCCCTTTTTAAGTTTAAATTTTATTGCATGAAATTCGCTTACAAACATTTTTCTCCTTGTTACACTTCTCGAAAATTTCACTGAGCTACATCTTCACAGTTTTCAACTGAACCCAGTGTTTGTAGTTGGTACCGCGTAAGTGAATATGTGTATCAATTAGGGAGGAATTTCCAGAGAGAGTTACAAAAACTGCCCACAGAATCACAAGAAATGCTTGCTATTTATATCTGGCCAATAAATTTGTTCTACCAGCGATTTCCATAGTTCAAACGACGTTTAATTAAAACAGTGTGTTGCCCGAGTATAAACTGCTTCCATATTGAATGTGTTCGACGGGAACAAATCCATCAGCCGTCGCTGCTGCTTCAGGAAACGTTTTCTTTTTTTTTGCAGCCTGCAAACAAGCGCCGTGTTTTACGTCAGCGGAACAAGCGCAGTCGAGATGTTGAGTGATGCAAAGCAAAAAACTCTCAAGCGTTATTGTTATATGCCACTGCATAAAAAATGGTTCGCCAACATTGGAAAATCACGTTACTTAAGGAAGTGAAAGAATTGAAGAAAATTATCACATCTTATTTGCTTGTTTATGAATTTCGAATTATATTGAATGGTTCATAAATTCTAGCTTTTAAGGGTTGATAAATACTTTTGCGTGTTCATGCGGAAATTTCTACTGTCGGCCAAGATTTGGGCTTTATACCTCATGATTTTGATTACTGAAGATTAAGGCCTTTGTCTCATATGGCACAGACCGCAGATTGTAGGTTTGGAACCTTGCGAATACGATATAGAGGAATGTAATAGAAATTAAAAAAAAAAGAAGTGA
>JPKZ01000429.1:129752-160053 GCA_000803305.1 Toxocara canis | reverse complement strand
AAAAAAAAAAGACGAGGTCGAAAAGTTTGGTTAACCCAAAATGACAACCATTTAAATGACGCATAAACGAGAATAAAGTTTGTAACACCTTTCTACAACTTTCAGTCAACACTACAGTAGGACCACTACCAAATGCCATTCGTAACGAAAAATTTGTTAATATAACGAATTTCTTTTTTATCCGGCCATTCGTAACGAAAAATTTGTTAATATAACGAATTTCTTTTTTATCCGGCCATTCGTAACGAAAAATTTGTTAATATAACGAATTTCTTTTTTATCCGGTAGGCGATACGTATATGGAACAAAGGAAACTATTATTATACCATGTTTATAAGAAAGTATCCCAAAAGGTTACAGATTCATCTTATGCATGGAAGCTATTGGTGTAAAGCATATGAACTCTATGCAGGCGTTAACACGCCGTTATTTCGTCTAATCAGAATCAACTCACACCTCAAATAGGCAACCAAGGCTTGTAAGGAGGAGTCAGAGTACAGTTAGGCGATTTAGCAAGCACGCTAATATGTGCTCTGGAAACAATGCATCATTCTGTTATAAAAACGGTAGGGAAGGGCAGGCACTAGCATGTTGGCAAAATATTCGCTTTGGTAGAACCACTCATCAGACCAACCGGTGTCAAAAACTGCTAATGAATAATTAAACATATAGAAATTATATCAACAAATCCGATCGTTCACACAGCTCTTCCTAAAAAGATTTTTTGAATGAGCAGCTTTGCAAAATTCGCATTTGTAAAGCGCATTGTGGCAGCATCATGTGTGCATATTCATGCATGCATGTGTATTGTATGTCTGGTAAATGAAAAAAAAAAACATTGAAACCACAGTTAGGAAACCTCGGAGATACAATCACACAATGAAGTTTCCAGATTGCACCATAGAATCATTCAATTTCGGATCGATCCACCGGTCAGAGGCGAATTAAACACCCTTAAATCTGCCAGAATTTGCATGCGTTTTCAAACGGTCACATTGCATTTAACTTGATGGTATTGCAATTAGGCGCCAAGACGTTGCATTTTGCATCAAACGGATCGCAGAAAGACGCAGAAAGACGGATTTGTAAGCACGATTGGATCACTTTTCTAATTTATGAATCTAATTTATCAGATGAAGAGAATTACTATTGTAAATATTGCACCAACACCTCTAGATGCAATTTCACTTGTTTGTGAGCCGAAAAATGAAAAATGCAACCTGATTGGTTAAAGATGCTTACAATTTTTAAAACAATCTTCAAATGCAAATAGTTCCACCTGGGAGATTAAATCCAATTTTGTTGTGCATAGTTTTAGTTGCAGTTGTGTCTCTGGTACCAGAAAGACTGATAGAAAAAAGCGGCTAGCTATGGTCCGTTTTGCAAAATAACGCAAATTTGCCTAAGTACATGAAAATGGGTATGCGTGCATATTTATATGTGCAAAAAGGCCATGAAATGTTTTAGAGAGCGTCCGTATGTATCGAGTGGCGTTTATCCTTATAGTTTACCATTTTCTAAGCTTAATGTGAATAGTAGTACCTTATGCAGAAAAACTTGTCGGAAATATATTCTTGAAGCCAATACTGAATGAAAAGAACTAATACCGACTGAGCATGAGTGCGGAAAGGTTGATCGACAATCGACGTGCCAAAGATTCACTTCGAGAGCTCGGGCTTGAATCTCAGTTGAACAGAAGTTCTTTTTTATCGATCCCAAACTTCACCGAATTCTTTCAAATTCATTTCAATTTGTGCTGCTTTTTTGATTTTTTCTACCGTGTTGTTAACTATACGCTTTATTCGACATTTGAATGTTAACCTGCGTCATTCTGATTTTGAATAAGCATCCTACAGTATTTGCTTGAACAAAGAGGGATTTCTACTTTTCGTGAGCATCGAAAAGAGGGATCAATCGATAATATCAATCGATAACGGCTTATATTCATGTAGACGGGGTTGCATTTTTTGCACGTATCTGCCATTTTATGGTGTATCTGGATTTTAAAAAAAAATATTGTGCGTAATGTGTATTAAAAAAAGTATTAAATATTATAGTTGTGCGTAATGAAAAACTACGTTAAAAGATGCAGATTTTTTGCGAGATCATGCGATATCTACGTTTTCTTTTTTCCACAAAGCGCTTAGAACTGTTCTCGAATGTTGGCCTTTCCGATGAGGCGACTTCCGTTGATAAAGTACTCTGCGTTCGGGTAGATACGTTATTTTATTATCGTAACAACAATAAGTAAGTAACCTTAATAAGTAAGTAACTTTAATGAAAGAATGTCTGGCTCTATATGATAAATTCTTAATAGATGAATTTATGCCTCATCCACTGAACTATTTGTCTTTTAGAGCCGAAATTCTCTTATTTCATTCCCTTTTATCCAGCATATGCTTACAGTCCTACAGTAAACGTTCCATGAACAATGCTGTTCTGCTATTCCATATAATGAAATGTTGGTCGATAAACAAGAGCGCTCTTAACTATTTTAATTTTGCAAATTGTGCACTTTTGTTGTCGAAATTTGCTGCCGATTTATAAGAGATAGAAGTTGTAAATAGGCGCAACATTCAGCATCATGTTATCGCGACATATAAACATAAATAATGATCAATGAAACAGCCATCTGTTTCATCGATGCAGTTAATAGCGAGCTTATTTAACGTTTAACAGTTAATAGTGGTTGCGTAATTATGCAAAATGCATCATCATAGCGCATACTCCCACTTAAGCTCCATGAACGCCATCAATCTTCTTCACATGCTAGCTGCGTATTTGTTTGTTTTTTTTTGTATGTCCTCATACTGCTCCGCCCTTTTGCGTGGGTGAGCACATGCAACCACTTAGGTGAACTCTAATTTATTGTCCCATCCGTTTGCTGCGTAATCAGTAACTTTTTAATTTCTTCTTTATTTTGCTTCAATTAAAATGTTGCGATGATTATTTGTTATATCAGTTAAATATTGATGGTATCACCATTTGGTAGCCACTTTCAATTATTGCGATCATCTCGTGCATAAACTAAAGTGATTTTCCGCCATATCAAAGTATAGCGAATTTTCTGGTATGAGCATTGAAGAGTTTATTAACACGGCGAGACCTATTAGAAAACGCTTCGAAAAAATCAATGAATAGCAGAAAAATTTTAGGATTTGCGATTTGTTTCGCTTGATAGTGATTCGTTTTTGCGATAAACATTTCGAGAAATTAACGGATTACTTTGCAGCGATCTATTATCAGTGATGCTTCAAACGATCTTTCTCATTACTCTCTTCACAGCTACATTCGCTTTATCACTCGTTTACGAAAAGGTTATTAATTTGTTATTTTTTAATGCCCTACAAATATCAACTCTAGTAAACATTTTCGTCACTTACTCACACAGTGGAGCAATTATGCTGCAGTTTTACTGTGAACTCCGAGAAAGTCGCAAATTATGTCATTATCTTGATTTGCACGCATTGTTAGCTTCTGCTAGCTTAATGTGAGAAGCATTTTTTATTGAGTTTTGCGGCACTCCCAATGACGGCATGTCACGTCATCAGTCGGATGTAACATGCTCTCACGCTTTTAGCTCTTTTCTTAAATTGCTTTTGATCGTCATGAGAACGATTTATTAGAGACTTTAGGATTCTTTAAGGTAATGTCAGTAGGTAAATTAATTTCGATGTATATATAATCACAGATGGTAATCCGATAAATCAATCACTAGTCGCATAATGACAGTTATGTTAGCCGTTATATTGGCCAATGACTGATTATTTAATGCATCGGTGATCAGTATCGATTTTCTCTGCACAACTTGTTTTCATTAATATGCGTGGAAGAAAATAACACTGTAACTACTTTGAAATTCCGATACTGATAAAATAATTGCTGCAAAGCAGCATACGAGGTATGCAGACCGTCTTATGCGTGGCAGCCGTCCCGTTGTAGTCGCCCAGGTTCTCTCATCGATATATGCTTGAAAAGTACCACAGTAACATTTTTTGTCCTAAACAACTAAAGTTTGCACAAAATTCCTGATACATTATTGCATTTATTTTATAAATTTACATCATAAGTGCAATGCAAAAACGTTGCAATGCGTCAATGTTGCATCATCAATTTCGCAGTTACCCGAAGAGCTCTGTCTTACCTTTTATTCTATCTGCCTTAAATGTTTTGCATATGTGGCTGCTTCTTCAGGTTCAATTGTGAATGAGCGAAGTAACTAGACTGTTGAAGAACAAGTTGGCATTTTCGTCACACATTGTTATTTTGCCCTGAGACCCTCTGTTTTATCACTCTTTGGCGAGCAACACCAACACCCTAATTGCAAAGTTCTCTCAAATTATTATTCATCTACAAATAGCGGCTTTAATATGTCGACTAATGATCACAAGTTACTCAATATTACCTTTTGCAGCTGGATTTACCCTCTTCTCCGCAGCGATACTCTACGGACGTCGATAAGCGAGATATTGAGCATGCACTTTTCCTAACACCACCAAACTCGATCGCCTATATGCTTGAATTACCGCGTACCGATCGCAAGAAATTGAATAGAGAAATGCTTGAGCAGCTACATACTACGTTCGCATACGAGTAAGGACGGAAATGAACACAACTACTAACACATGCTCATTTTGCCTTGTATTGTTGATCGTCGCATTCTATTGACTCAACATTACTCCTTTATCATTCCCTCTACTTTACTTTTTTATATTTATGGCACTGTTTGTGCACATACAAGTTAAGGGTTGTTCAATCAATCAAAGAACTTGCTAAATTTTGGCAATTTTTCGGGGCCATTTAATAGCTCTGGGTCATTAAGAGTAATAGCGTTTCTAAAAATACGTTTGCGAGAACTCATTATCACAATCCTAACGAATGTATGCATCGTTCAAGTAAGCTGTTTAATGACTATATGAGGCGCATATTGTTAAAGTACTGCAGTTAGGACATCAATTTTATGAAACATTCTATACTTGTACAAGAATGAAGTAAGTAATCGCAATAAGTTTCAAATGGATTGCACAATGATCGAAGGGAGGAGATCTATGAGCTAAACGAAATGTGAATTACACTCTAATTCAAAAATCTAAAAAAAAAACTGATGTATTGCATGTCCATCGAGGTGTCGGGTTCGCATCCGCTTGCCTTAAGCGGTAATTCAATGCGATGTGAAAAAGTTGCTCGTAACCGAACGCAGAGATGAGGAATTTTCGACTA
Source organism: Toxocara canis (assembly GCA_000803305.1). Lineage (NCBI taxonomy): Eukaryota > Metazoa > Nematoda > Chromadorea > Rhabditida > Toxocaridae > Toxocara > Toxocara canis. The sequence continues at coordinate 154,833 of JPKZ01000429.1, read as the reverse complement.
GATCGTTACAGTATTTCGTTAATGAAACTGTCGAGGTTACTTGTTTAGAAATTCGAACGTATTGTGATGAATGTCAACATCGTTAACAAGTCAAACGCAAACGTTCGATACCCTTCACATAAGCAGATGCTCCACTAGCATTATCTTGCAGGCCAGTTCCTCGTAGAATTAAGTGTTTAGTTGTTTGCGGACGACGCTTTCACTGGCCATTACAAATGGCTATCGTTAAGTATGGGCTGGGCTGAAATGGTTTTTATCATAAGCGTTTAACCGTGTATGGAAAGGGTTGTTAATTTTAGAGGAGATTAATGAAAGAATAATCCATCTAAGTCCTTTATGTTATGTTTCTACCATTTACTAGAAGATGATTTCGAAAAATTGCATGGCAACAGAGTTTATCTTGTTGGCTTTTCAGGTTTAGTTTTTCAAGATTGTAAGAATTTACTTGTACTCCGTTTCGCACGATAAACACCATGGCGGTGTAAAGTAGTAAATAATTATGCAGTTACAGAATTCTCTATACTTCTTAAAAAAGCAACAGTGAACACACCTTATGGTGTGTTGGATGGTATAGCAAAGATTATTAACGTCTCCCTGCCTCTTGATGTTTGACACTTTAAACACTCATGTATTCACTTCTTTACAGTTTTAAAACAAATGAAAACCAATTCTGTAGTTCAATTTAGTTGCTACGAATTTAGTTTGATTGTGATGTGATTTTTGCGTTCACAACTACATTTTGCTACGCATTTACCTTTACTTCTTAATTTGCCATACATCTCTACCTTTTAGTTCTCAGGAGGTCTAAGATATGGAGGCATAGTATCATTTGCATTAAAGGATCACATTATACTATATCATGGCACAAAATCGTTGCATAAAAAGCCTCTCAATAAATCATTTTGATTTACAGAATACGAATTTTTTGAATCACTTCGGAGAGAATCTGTAATTAATAAATTTCATTTGATATAGTTTGGTGAGCCGTTTCTCGTTTCGATGACAGCCCAATTTATTATCAACATAACTGTGCGTCATTGGATTGCTTAGCTAATGGTCGGCGTTAAAAATGGGAAAAAAGTAAAACAGTGAAAAATGATGCTATCGATCACAGCATAACTTGATGCATATGAAGTGATGGAGAATTTCTTTTATAACGACTATATGGTACCTCAAATCAAACAGAACAACAATTTCCAACAAAATTTACTCCTTAAGTTGAATCGAAACTCGAAAAGAGCACAGGTCGACTGATGATGCGATAGTTTGCCGAAATGATTCTCATAACATTTCATAAATGAACCGTTTCGCGTGACTATGACAATGCTCGAGTTACTTGTTTTCAGTCTCTACTCAATGACATGTTTAAAGCAAAAGCTTGAAGTAATAAAGCTATACAGCTCATGGAAGTGATCGTCATTGAAAGTTGAAGCATTCTTCAGCATCGATGAGACTGCGGTCCGGCTGGAGGGGTGGGAGGGGGAATGGGGGCAAAGACTACGCCGTATATGTATTGCACGTTGTGTCACTGCTTTCACATGACTTTTTATGAGCCTTTGTCCACTGCGAAAGCACATTATGAGCCCATCGTACCCTTGAGCAATGTAAGTATGCACGTAAATATATGCGCTTACGTGTGCCTTTGTGTATGAGAGCGATGTAATTTGTTGGACGTATAAAGATGAAGTCAACGATATTGCAAGGGCTCCCAAGACGACATTCGACTCTTGAGATTTAAAGTTGGTCTCATGTGATGATGTAAAACATTGAATACTATTTTATTTACTAAAAACCATTTCGATTATGAATTTATGGAATTGAAGTGAAAAATTTTTGAAAAACGAGGATGAAGCTTTCGAAACAACGAGCGCCAATCGCAATAGCAGTTCAGATCTTTTGAACACCTGACTTGATCACCATTACTGTTTCATACTGCGCATCAGTAACAATGGTTTCATGAGCAGTCAGTCAAAAATGTTCGCGTACAATTAAATTATCCACATTTGACATTTTGACATTTATAAAACGAATTAGATAGCTTGAACCGGAATAGCCGAAAGCGCATATCGTGTCGGCCCAAAACTTATTTTATAAGGAACGAAACATGCAATCGGTAAACGTAAACGCTTCGTTTGGTTGAGCGATCTGAAGATTGCATGGTCCTTTTAAGATTTTCATAAATTTTTTCACCCAAATCCGAATCGTTATCTCCTGCGACCGAGAAAAGCATACCGTCAAATCTTTCGCAGCGCTCATCGAAGGCTTGAGACGAATAAATTAAGAAGACTCCTAAATACCGAAACGTTCTATATCTCAACTATGTTCAGAGAAAGGCTATTCCAAATACGAATAACTCTGAGGTGAAAACTTTTATAAACGCTCTTTATACAGCATGCTTTGCGTGCCATCTGATATCTACTTGTTCTCGGCTCACGATCCTCAGCGAACAGAAAAGATATTTTCGAATGGTGCGTCAGAAAAGCGCTTCATAATTATGGGACATACAAAAAAGACAATGCTCATTCTACCGCACTCTAAATTTTCAAGTCAAAATTCTTTAAATAAGTTTGACAAGTAGGTGAGAAATTCCCAAGAAACAACTTATGAAACCCATTCTCAAACGCTTTTAACAAACATTACATCAGAAACAAGTTCAGAAGACTACACCTGAGTGCAGTATTCCAAAATGGGTCTCCGCAGTTGAAAGGCAAGCGTTGCGAATGCTCGAAACACTTGCGTTGCAAAGTTCGTTGAATACAGTTTGTAACCTTAAAAGCTTTCGAAGCGATTACAGATTACTGCAAATCTCAATGTATATTGGAGGCATATTTTCATATCAAAGTCGCAGATCCGGTCATCAAAACAAATAAAAACCAAGTCATCTAACTTCAGAAAACATTCATAGTGAAACTTTACATGAAACGTAAGGCATATTTCGTGGGGATATGTTTAACTGCCATAATTTCGATCATTCGCAAAATTTGTTAAGATCAATTTCGACAGCATGGAATTTAACAGCAAGATCATGCAATAGTCGAAATATTTTCAGGTCATCAACAAAAAAAACTTGCATTAACTTGAGTGTGTGTTAGGTATGCACGTACGAACATATTTGATTGTTGATTTTTACGACTGTGTTTTTCGCGGGTGTTTTGATCGCCAGTGGCCCATGTTGATAATTTTCTCGACGACCGCATCCTGAGTCATCTCCTCTTTGCCCCTCATTTGAGATTTACCAATTTTACGGTACAAGTTCAACTGCCAAGCGTTCTTGTCGGTCGGGTCCGTCTGAATTGTGCTCATCTTATGCGAAGAATTTATTTAAAGCAATGACTTTTTAAATTTTCTTTTAAGTTTAAGAGCTGAATAGTGATATATAGTGATGTGTAGTGACGTAATATTCTTATCATGGTTGTATCTGATTATACCCCTTTGTATCATCTTTGTATTGTCGTAAAGGTAGTCCGTGCTCATCGACTAAATAAAAGATTCGATTCGATTCGATAAGACAAACCAAAATATTTTAAGCATAATTTAAGTGAGAAGAATAAAAGATGTCAAACGACTTATTCCGGAATTAATCCCTAAATAAAAAGAATCCCAGGACTTCCAAATGTGAAAAAAGCAAAGGGAGTATAAAAGTTCTTTAAGGTGATGGAAAAGTTATTGTTTCATTCAAATTTGATAAGTGAGAACGGTCATCACTGTGCATTATTATTTCAAAACAGCAAGAATACGGTGCAAATATCACAAAAGTCAAAATATTCACAAAATTCTGCAGTAAAAATGTAATGCAAACCTTGACTGGTATATCAAGCAACGATCGAACAAATTCGCGGATTTTTTCCTCACTTTCTTTTGCAAGGAACTTCTCTTTTGTCTGCTGAACGATATCCAGCTCACGACCACCGAAAACATTCAAGCCAACCGGTAGAAGACGTTTCAGACACGCAATCACGATAGAATTTGCGTGCTTATCCTTACGAACCTGCATAAAGTAATCAGTGGCTTTTCAATGGTTAGTCGGAATGATAATAAAATGCTTATGCAGGCAACACCACACTATTAACAACTGCAATAAACCGCTCCCAAAAAACTGATTGATTATGCACGAAAAGAAGGTGCAGACAATATGGGCAATTCAAAAACTGACAATTCTTTCACTTTCATGAAAAAGGTGTAGAGCTTTTCGAAGCTTCCACTAAATCCGTCAACCATTAGTAACTTTCGGATTTCCGCACACCCCGCCTACATTGGCTGTTAGCTCATTTGCAAAGACCATCAACGTTTCGTTTTGAACATTTGCTAGCTATGGATTTTACTGCCGCTTTTAAGTGTGTTAGGTATGCACGTACGAACATGTTTGATTATTGATTTTAGCTATTCTGTTTTTCGCGGGTGTTTTGATCGCCAGTGGATATAGCCTAGCTTTTCTTCTTCCCACCAGTTCTCACCCAATCAGATTCCATAGGAACCAACTGGGGATGTCATCAAAGGCATGAATAACAAAGAATCTAATCGGGAACGTGAATCTGCGAAAGATCAACGTCCTTGTGAGGCAACTTTTTTGGGCGTCGATGACGGAATCTGATTGTGTGGGAACTAGCGGAAAGAAGAAGAGCTAGGCAATATCTACTGGCGATCAAAACACCGGCGAAAAACGGAATAGTTAAAATCAATAAACGAACATGTTCGTACATGCATACATAACACTGCATAAACGTCCTTAATTTTGGCCCGGTTCAGGGGCTGTAGTACCATTATTGACGGGGCTGTAAAAGCGTTCTGTGTAATAATGCAAGAAAAAGGCGTTTCGCAAACGGCGCACACTTATGTTGCGAAAACTTTTCATGAGCGCTTATCGAAGGAACAAAATTGTGAAATACGAGCGCTTTTTGTCAGCGTTGCTGGACGTTCACCGACGAAACACTAACCTCGAAAAACGAAAAACTGCTTATAAACTCAACAAGCATCACAACTCCCGTCTATGTAGATCGTATTTTCGCCTGTAATGAGTAAACTGAACTCATAAAGTTAATCCTGTTTGCCAAGCAAGTTCGAGAAACGAACAAACCCAATCGATAATTTTTGTTTTTCGTTCGCAATGAATACATCGGCATTCCAAATGCTTTCCACAGCAAAGGAAATCATTTCGATGAAGACGACAACGCACTAATTAATTAACTGCATAAAAACGAACTGCTTTTTTTCGTATTTTATATTTGCTTATGTACAGCTGAAATCGTACGATGAAAAATGGCTATGATAACGCCGCACAAATAGCTTCACTTGAAATCGTGAGTGGCGCAAATGGCCGCCGACAAAACATCCATGTCATAAACGACTCCGCTCAATCCCTCAAACTTTATCCACCTCCGGTGTCCCCTCGGCTGAAATGGACGGACATCTCACACATGGGTGGCCGAAACTATGGCGGAAATAGCAGCATCGGATTTGAGACGGTACATCGAAACGAATGGCACTGTGTTGCAGCACAAAATTAGAAATGGAGTGCAGCCGAGCGCTCAGCTGATTTCATTGCTGCGCGCGGTTTGCGTGCCGAGGCGTGCGCGGTTGAACATTTTTGCATTCGTGATGCGTTCAAACGGATCGGTGCCATTACTGAACGGTTGCTTATAGTTACGCAGTTGTTGGTTCTAGCTAAGACGTTGGTGATTTGTCCTCTTTTGTTGCTTTTCGGGCTTTGTTGTCGAGGGATTTTTGGTTTAGTGTATACGCGGTAGTTTAGGGAGGTCGTCAAATGCGCCAACGATATTTTCGTGCGCTTTCGCAAACAAGCATCGCATAATGATGATGAAACCATGCGTTGCGTGTGTTCGTGCGAGTGCATGTATGTCCCTGTGGTAGTTTCACATAAGCAACCATCAGGGCAACCGGGGAACCGCAGCTTTGCCTATGTGTAAACTTGCAAACTTGGACAGGTACATTCTATGGGCGTTTAGGGACGCCAAGAAATCGCGATCATTTTGCAACGGGTCGGTTGTAATTGTTGCAGCATTTTCTAAACATCAGTTCTGATTGATCAAAAAGCGATGCGGTTGAGAAGTGGCCGCGGTAGTCATGCTTTGTGGGAATCACAATAAGAAGGTAACTGCAGACACGCTATTTTTCTAAGGTTGAACATAGGGATGTCTGTGCGGACATGTTCACTGCGCTTAGCTCGTTATTACTTCATGGAGCTTCTTCCTTCAGTTGGAGCTGTTTATTGTTAATGCTACATCCAATGGTAATAAGTCATCTTCGTATAGATCCATATGAGGAACTAGCTGGTTTTTTTTTGCGGTTTCTTGCAATCTAAAAACATCTAGCTCAACAGCACATAGGAATATATGCGGACGCTGTTCTCTTGTCGTTCGAGTAACACTGAAATGTAAGCATAGCTAGTTGAAAGCGCATGCAATGTGCGCGTGAACAGAAATCAGCAAGAACGGTTAGGTGGGGATGCGAGTGGATAAGTGATATATTACGTGTCGATTGCGCTAAGCTTTGGCCTACTTCTCAGAGGGGAGAGCGGTGTTGAAAGCGCGAGAAAGGTTTAATTTCGTTGTGTGGCGACGTATGGTTCAACTATGCACCGCCTGGTAATTTCAGCTGTTTGTTTGAGATTGTACACTTTTTTTCAGCAGGGACTAAATCTCTGTGCGGGAAACGCTTTCTTGAAGGTAATTGGGCGGCAATGGGGGTGCGCAGAAGGTGTGCGCAGGGTGGCTGGCTGGGTGCACATGTAAAGCAACGAGAACTGGGATGTGCTGCACATCCCTCTCTGGCACTGCCTTTTCTTCCATCCCCAGATGCGCCCATCTATCAGAAGGATGTTAAAGGACATTTTGGATGTGTCAATGCTATTGAAGCATCTCTCGACGAAAATTACCTGGCCAGTGGTTTGTTTTTATACGTTTAATTCCTCAATTTATTGCAAATTGTCGCTTTTTGAAGCGACTTGCCGAAAGTCGTTCTGCACAGAGATGCGCCTTCTCGTGCACTGACATGACAACCAGTCGGCGATTTAACGGTTGTCTCTTCATACAGCAGTGTTTCACGTGTTGGACAGCACCGTAAAGTGGTGGGGGAGGTTCGGCCAAATGAGGTTCCATGAGAAGTGATAAATATATTATAATACATTTTGAACGAATCGTAACTGGTAGCCAGGTGTAAAACACTGCCGCTGTAGTAAAGTGCTATTTGCTATCAAATACAAACGCTGCTTAAAAAACAGTTAACGTGCCATAAGGTTAGCGAAGAAGCTGATAGTAGAAGCACTTATCACTTGTAGGCTGCTTCTTACGTTTCTTCATAAACTCGTACGAGTAGGGTATATAGGGGCGCCATGTCATCTTCTGCAAATTGCTACTTGTACTGGCGACTTTGGTTGCAGCGCTTGTAATCACAGCGATTGTAGTCACCGCAGTTTTGGAAGGAGTTGTAGTTGTGTCGCTTATACGGCAAAGTTTAGTATGAGTGCTGTGTTAGTTTTTTAAGGAGGTTAAAAAGAGCTGTTATATCGCTGGTTAAAGGCTTACATTTTCATGCTTCAGGTATATTTTGAAAGAGTTCATGCTATATACAAGAACTGTCGTTGTTGAAGCTAGACGACGTGCCGAGCGCATAGACTTCCATATATGATGGATTGATTTGGCACTGATTCTAAAATCATCGTGCTGATGATCAATTTGATGCGCAAACATTTTGAATGAGTGGGTCTACGTTTTGTATCGCACCACGGTGCGCAAGTTGACCAAATTGGATTTCGAAAGTGCAGTTCATCAGTGCTGTGTTTTACAGAATTGCGTATGGTCTGTTGTTTTTATCATAGGAGGAGATGACCGTCGTGTGCTGATGTGGAGTGTGGCCAGCGTACAAGCCGATGAAGAGCCGAAACCATTAGCGATCATGCGACAAACTCATTACTCCAATGTTTTTTCAGTCGCTTTTTCCAACAAGTTGGTTTGCTTTTTTTCGAGTTCGCTTCATAAAATCTTAGAGCCGTGATGTGTTCGACACGATCAGCGCTTGGGAAGCCAGTGAGCGCCGTCGTCAGATGTGTCAAGGAAGTAGAAGGTTGTATAAATCTATAAGCACATATAATAGTCGTGACCGATATATAATAATAGAATATATTAGATCACAAATGAAGCGTGATTAGCCAAATTTTAGTAAAGCGTTTTTGGTAGAAAAGAATCCTGACTGGCCGGATACTGGCAAGGCACGTGGAATTGGCATTCTGCAGACGTTGGAAAAAATTCAGTAAACTGTTGCACCTTCTGCAAGCAAATTGAGCGTTTCTAGTTGTATGTGATGGGTATTTGAGGTAGTATTGGGCTTGTTCCTTCGAAGGGTATTTCTTGAAAGAATTTTTGATTTCTAGCGTTGTTATGAACTGCGTTATATTATTTTAACGCACTTCCGAATTGTTCTAGAAGGCAGAGATCAAGCGAAAAAGGCAGTAATTTAAACTGCGCGAACTGAAGAGGGGGGGGGTAGGGGGGATGTCAAGGTAGTTTGGGGCTACGCGTAGATCTTAACGCTGTTTAAAAAATATGATGCAAAGTGAGCATTTAATTGCCCTCTAGAGGCAAGTAGAGATCAAACCTGCAATGTATCAGTCTAGGAGTCAAATAAAACGTAAGCGAGCAACTTTCGGGTTGTAGCCTTGTCATCTGTTCTGTTCTTAAGATAGAACGGAATGAAGAGTTTGTTAGTTGGGCCATCAGACATCTGTTGTGGAATCGCAGCAATAAATGCAAGTAGGAGACAAGAAGTAAGTTAACAAAACAGCTTTGATTCAAGCTCATTAGAAACATCGCTACATTCACGCTGCGTAATTTGTTTACTGTCATCGCTGTGGGCATGCATGTTTATTTGACACTTCGTTCTCGTGACGGATACGTCAAGTGGTAACGCGGTGATCAAGAGATGATCGTGATATTTTATTCCCCTTTGCTTCCAGCTGGAGAGTCAATTTTCCGTTCTCCGTTTTAAGTTTGCTGTAGTGCCTGTCTAGATTTATCACTTTGACAGATAAAGGCGCCATGATCAAAGCTTGGCCTTCGTACCGCTACTTCAATAAAAAATAACCCAGAGGAACGATGCACATTTGGCAAATAATTTTTCACCTACTCACCTTTCCTCCACCATACAATTTTTCACCCCCTCACCTTTCCTCCACTATACCTTTGCGTCAACTCTTCTTTGAACATTATCTCAAAGCTTTCCTCCTTTGGACATGCAGTGAGTCCAAATTGTCAGCTCTTGAATACAGTTAACTGTTACTACAAAGGTTGCAAAACAAGCTGAAATTACTGTGAACCAACTTATAAGAGCCTAGAAAAATTTAAATGGTCCTGCCAAGAACTATCCTTCAAAAGAATAAATTACAGTGCCGTCCCGAAGGCACCGTACAGCTAAAGTGCTCAATTTCGCCTGCTGATGTAAAAGTTAGGTAGTTTTACCTGAATCATCTGAACTTTCCAAATGTTCAACAAAACCGGTGTCCGCCATTTACTGATCTCCGAAAAATTGCGATCCCGTCCAGTCTCGCGAGCTTTACTTATATTAAGAAGAGTACTATCGGGTTCTTATTTTACTAAGTCACAAGTTAGCCGCAAAGATTACATTGCCCCCCTTAAAAGGAACGATCGCACCACAACGCTAAAATCGGCTTTCACTTGCTTGCTACTGTAAAAAGGGATCTCATACATCGATTTAGGACATAACTTCCTTTTTCACAGCTTGCTGTGATTCCTACGAAAAATATAGCAACCACATTTCTCTGACAGCGAACTGAGCATAGGGAATTTTTCTTACTCGTTTCTTCTTACTAAATAGTCACGACTTCTAGTAGTTTATAATGCGTGGTTTTTGCTTATATTTTCTAAGATGAGACATCTCAGCAAACCGGGAAATAAGGCGCGTGTCATATGGTTTAGGCGTCGAAATCTGAAGAAGTATAATGCATACGAAAGAGACGCGAGGCGATTGCATATGCTAACGTTTTTAGTTTGGGACGATCGCAGTTGCTATGACGAAATCGCGGATGTGCTTGGCTGAGAACTGTTCAGTATCCCTTTGTCGGAGCGCTGTAAAACGGCTGAAGCTATTGTAGAGAAAGTTTTAGGGAACAGTCAGCGGTTGTTGTGAATTCTCAAGGGATGTGAATAAGAGCCAAGTCAGAATCGAGTGTGTACTTAACGCAGGAAGCGTCCAGTATTTTTGCCTGCATAAGCTTTAATGAAAGGCCACTTTGTTTTCGATGTTTATTTAGATCCGTTACATTTTTGTCTCTCTCCTTCACCAGAGTCCCTCCACCATCCTGTCTCCCATTCGTTTCGTTTAACGCAGATTTCATCGTCCGGCAAGCGGTTCCGTCCTAGAAGCGAATTTGAACTTCACGGGGTAGGGACGGGAGTGGGAGTGCGGGTAGAGTAGCTGTATTGGATACCTTAAAATATGCCTTTCCTACTGAAGTGAATGTCGCACGCAACATGTCCAACAAGGGTTGCCGAAAATTTGTTGAGGGGTTGAAAATTTTTAACGAGAGCTTGAAAGGCGTCAAGCTGAAAGAAATGTTGGCGACTTTTCGTCTTATCTGTATGCCCGTTGAGCTCCTTTCCAATATTGCGGCTGCGTTCAATGCGGTACTGAAATGTTCTCAATATTTGTCTATTTTTATGCGTTTCTCTACATAATGCACCTCATTGGTCGTCTCCCCACTAAAGTACTGTTTGGTCGTTGTGCCGTCATCATTCAAAAACTACTATATGTCATCATTTTGGGTTGCCAAGTTTGTCGATTAAATATTTACTTCATTATTATTGATTTGTGCATTACTTCCCATCGCAAGCGTTTGCATAAGATCTTCGTTCGTTCACCCCATTTCCTCAAATAGAGCCTCCCTCACCTTCCTGTCCAGGCATCCTCTCTCCCCCTCCTCCATTCCCTCCCTCTCATTTAACAGAGACTTCTGGTATCGCAAGAAGGGGGAGGAGTTTTGCTGGAGGAAATTGTTTTCTTCTAGGCTTGATATGGTATTTTGGCAGCGAAGAAAGTAGGTTATTTTTTGCAGATGTGAAAGGCTGTATTCGGCGGGCAATGACACCTCACTTCTTGTTCACGACATTAGCACTCGTTGTATGTTGCAACGATTTAAAGCGGATGAGGCCATCTATAACGTCGCGACGAACGTTTGTTTATTTTCTTTTAGATTCGATGCAATCAGTTGTGCGTGTGCAATGCGCATTCCCACTGCGGGCAGCACTGCCACGATTTTTTTGTCATCTCAAACAGCTGTATTCGTCGTGCTACAAAATTGGAATGTAATTTGCATTTGAGGTGCAGTACTTATGTTTTCATTTCCAGCAGTCCAGTTCTACTACAGTCTTTTCCGTTTCCGAGACGTCCTTTCTCGCTAACCTTGTTCTAATAAGCCTTTAGAGATTCGTAAAATTGCAGCTTCTAGAGCAGCATATATTGCTTAAAGTGCCGCATTATTGAGGCAAAAGCCATTTTCACCATGGTTACGAAATGAGGTTGATTATTCGAACAGATTTTATCGGTTGCTTAGCTCAAAATGAGGGCGTTTTTGAAAGCGATTTTTTGGATGGCTGAAACTAAAACATTGCAAAAGTATTGCTATCGAAAGATAAATTTCTGAATTTGGCAAAGCCATTCTTTATAAATCTTTTTCATAAGGTGTAAACTTCACTGTCATCAATATGACGAATTCGGAGTCAAGAGCTGTCAATTGTTTTTTTCTTTGCAAGAGTTTCAGCATAAAAGAACGAAGCATATTTCCACAGCTGCGCATCTGTGGGAACCATATCTGCACTTTGCACTCCCAAAAGAACAGCATTGCGCATAAGTGATGCAGGATGCCAAAATTGTGCGAAACCGATCTTAGAGATGCGCATCCCAACGTATCGATCGATGATTTTTGAAGCGTTTGGGTCATATAATGAAATACTTTTGCGTATTTTTGCCCAAAAATTGAAACTGAATATTTTTTTTTCGGAAGTGTGATCCAAAATGCGATCCATGTATGTTTCTAAGCCACTCGATGGTCTTATTCGAAATCTCTTTGCTAAGTCATATCCCCAGAGTGAATATTTTTTCCTATACGGATTATCCAGGAGCGGAAGGCCAGCTTTTATTCGTTTTTTTAAAGTGCAAATTTAAGTTTGGGTTTAGATGGAAAAAAAGATGCTCGAATTATTCGCGTCCTCTTGCCTTTCCTCTCTCCCATGATGTATTGTTTCAGCTCATAAAAGAAGGAGGTAATGGTATGGAGTCGCTCACAAACCAAGGAAGAAGGGGGGGGAGGGAATAAAATGATGGGAGAGTCGAAACTGAAAAGGCAGGAGCTGGGGCCATGCTGAGTACGGTAGGATTACGCCTCCTGTTTGGAGAAGAGAGGTTTGGAATGCTTTCGACATGATGCATCCTGCCCTTATGTCAAATTGATGTGAGAGAACTAATTTCAAGAAAAGGATTGTGCGAACTGTCTGTCTTCTCAATTGGGCTGAACTGAATTGAAATGAGAGAGAGGAGAGGGGTAAATCCGGATTTTTGCGCTAATTACTACCCGCTTTTTTTTTAGTTGCACCTTTTTTGTTTCATATCGGCAGGTTGTTGTTAGGCTGGCGACGTCGACCATGTGTTAATCCTGAGCACCTTTTCGGTTCCAAATCACCTCTTCAATCATATGCCAGCTCTTGGACGTAGCTTGCCAGTCGAGTGGCTTTCTGCAACCGATGTACTAGTGTCGTTGCTGTTTATTTTAGCCAATTGATGATACAGTTATAATGTCGGCATCTGAGGATGGAAGAGTGCGGATATATGATCTGAGAGCGGGCGAGGAAACGGTCGCTGTTCGTGGCCAAGGTACGTAATTAGGATTACTTAATTTTAATTACTCCAGGCATTATTTATCTCTTCAGTGAAATGCAGCAGATGTAATGCTGATGTAAATAATTGTGAAAATTGATTCAAAATACAAGGAAGTAATTTACTATAATTTCGTAGCAGCATTTTTTCAGTATTTTAGCACCATACGTCACTGTGAGGAATCATTGGTAATTTCAAGTTTGTCGCGGCAGAATGTTTGTGGATGTGACCGAAATAACGCAGGGGAATGCATCAGGGGCTAGTTCCACAAAAAAAAAACCGTTACATTCCATGCATTTTAAGTTCGTCTATTTATTTCTTATTGCATAAGGCAAAAAAAAACCGATAAAAATAATGTTTCACACGAGGCTTTATGTGCTGTAAAATTATCTGCGGAAATGCTGTTCTGCAGTGATACTTCACAGCTCTGTCGTGCTGAAGTGAGGGCAAATATTTGGATTTGAAAAAGTGGGTGAACCCAAAACTATAAGGGAGCCCTCTGTAGACATCATCGAAGGAGTGGCGTACCCTTGGAATCTGTTTAAGAGGATTTGCTAGTTCATAAAAGATCAAATTTAATGCTAATGTAAGCAATTATGAAAACAAATTTTTAAAGCAGCATTTACCTAAATATAAGTGACATAAAGCGGTACTGGTATTGTCGGAAATAATTTAAGGCGAGGTAAATGATGGAAGAGTGCCGTTATTGTTTAGGGACGATGTATTGTGCGCAGTTTAATCCTCGACAAGCAAATCTTATTTCGGTATGTAACGGGAATGATGGACTCTCGATTCACGATTGCCGCAAACTCGACAGGCTTGTATTTCTCTGCGATCTTTTCTCTTCTTCCTTTTCGATTAAGACTTTAATTTTATGTGCGATGAGAATTAGTTTTGTTGCAGAAGTTCTCATTATAATTTTTCCATTGGTTTTCCATCAAATACTACAGGGGAGGAGTCTTTCGCTTCTTAGTATTAGAAACGTAAATAGCAGCATGTTGTCACGTCTAAGGCACAAGGCAAAAAAAAATCATCACTTTGTAGGCAAACACTCGCGATATCTTGTCGCCTTGCGCAACTTATCCTGACAGATTTCGTCCATGCGAAGTAAACGCTTCTTATGCATAGTCGAAATTCGCTTGTTAAATAGCACAGATTGGCGATGCAGCGGTGGCTTTGTGTCATCGTTGAAATACTTTCCGCAGTACGCCTTACTAAAAACAAATGATTAAAGTTTCTAGCCGCAGAGCGATCCTTGGCGAGTTAAAACTACTAGTCAAATTAAAAGTCACTAATTAGAATAAAATTTTCTGTTTTTTATTTGTCTGTTCATAATGCAGAGCACTTGTGTTGACGTATTTTGATGATTTGAGAGAAGTACGGTCTAGATTTGCATTGTCAGGAATGAGTCACCGAAACAAGTCAAACGTTTAGAGGACACTAAACGTGCGCATTTCGATGAGATGGAGACAGTGACAGCAACGACAGATTGCGTGGAAACTTTGGCAAAGATTTGCGTCAAATTTCTGGCTGCTGTCTACGTTTGGTTCTAATAAGAGGCAGAACTGTTGCTTGACCTAGTCGTTTGTTTTTTTTTAGCAATCCACTATGAAACCACCAGTTTTAGACCGTGTTTCCGTTTGGGGGATTCATCGGATGGGCATTGGAATCACGGGATAAGATCAGTTATGTACGGTCAGTGGAGTGATAACGGTGATGCGATATTCGCTACAAGGAGTCAGTCATCACCCATTTACTACAACGTTCGTTTTTCCTTTGTCGTTCATACGTTCTTTAATCACCTTTGGGTCATAAAGAATGGAAAACATATGTCTTATGTCATATTTATCATAAATGTCCTCATTCCCTCCAGTTTGAGTTCACTGGAGGAGTGCGGGGGTTGATCCTCATATTTCAATGTTTTGAAGGAATGGCGGACAGCGGGCAAGCAGTGGGAAGAGTCGAAAGATTTTGGACGCTTTTAAAAACCGTGTGTCTGCTCGCATATAAATTTCGATGCCTTTAAGATGTGCTGATCACTAGAAACCATTTCTCTCAGCTGTATGATCTGGTTTGGTGTTTTTAGCGCAAGTCGTAATCGAAAAGTTATTGTCCAAACGCGTGTTTCCATTTGAAGATTCGTGACTTCTAAAATCTGGTCCGCAAATGGTGGTCCGCAAAAATATTTTAGATTGGTGAGGAGGGGGAGGAGGTGGATGTCTATGCATGTTTTGTATGGGAGGCGAAGAGGGATGAATTATGACGTGGGTAAAATGGCTCCAGCCAGTTAGACTTGCTTGCCTTTGCGGTTTTACAGTAGCCCCGGAAAACTTACATAAAGTTGGTGAATGCGTAATTTTTGCGTGCAGTTTCGTTGCTTTCTAACTGATAACCCCATAAGAGATACGGAGGTTTAACCGCCATTGCGCTTCCAAAGTTGATGAAAAAATAATAACTTTTTAAATTGTTCGCTAATAATTTTGCTAAATTTTTTCATTATTAAACAAGTGGGGAGTTTCCAAATTTAGTTTTGGTCGCAATTTACGTCGTCTTTATTAGTTTTTAAATTTTTCAGCGCTTTTACGAGATATAAATAGGAGGCTTCTTAGAAGGAGTGGGTTTGCGGGTGTATCAAAAGCAAGTCGTTCTAGCCCATACTGTAATAGGCAAAGTATCATGTTCTACAGCAAAGCGTTGGTCAGAAGCTTCAACCGATGCGCTCTTTGACGTTCTCGAACGACTTCGTTAGATAGCAGAGAACAGGATTTAGTTTAGAAAGGCTGCAAACTTAAAGCTTTTTTGAATGAGGCGGTTTACAAATAGTTTCAAGATGTTGTTACTTTGGCACAGAATTGCTAGAAACTAAAAGAGCCAGAATTGGAGCACTGAGTGAAAGCGGCTGGGAAATTGATGTCCCACTCCGGTAGTCGTCATATTCATGTTGCAATCAAGGTTTTCTGAGGAGTTGGCGATTCTCGCCGTATAAGCAAACCTGAGGATGCGTGTAACTGCTTGAGCGAGTGCACTGCCAAGCTATCGGCGCCTGCAGGTAAGAAAGCTATGCTTAGCTGAGCTACGGACGACTGCAGAAATGAGGTTGGCACTCTGTCAGACTATAATTCGTAATGATCATATTTTTGATTGCAGTTGAATGATGGCACTAGTGTGGAATTCAGTGATAGCGGTTACCTCAATTCATGCACGGTGAAGTCATGCTCATTTATATCGCATGATCTTGTGATGACTGGATCGGACGATTGGAACATCTATGTTTGGAAGATACCTCAAAATAGACAAACTGGTTTGCTTTTCGCTCTTATGCCTTACCGGCAACAGATCCTTGCGAGGGTTTTAGGGGAGAGGGATGGAAGGTTTTGGTTTTAACAAATTTCGAAGACTTGACTTTCTTCGAATAGACATTTTTTTGAGTTATTGAGCAGAACCAGCCCATAAGATTTGGTGTGATGTGGTTGTTAACGAAATGAATTATTCACTGCAAGAGGGGCTGTATTGCTCGATACATCGAAAGCAATTATATTCGAGGTAATATGGCACTTTCGAAAGCAACTTTGTTCAGTATTGTTTTTGATAATATTATGTAGTAGATTCAGGTTCAGTCTAACTATTGTTTTCTATGAAATTGTTTCGTAAATCCAGCACTATTTAATAAACCTTTTTGCGATAAAGAATAAAACCATGATTCAATACTATTTTTGAATGATGTGGTTTTTATAATTCAAGGAGTCCTATCTTTGGCAAAATCTTAGTCGGTGCCTTTCTCTTTTTTGTCTTTTGGCGTTCAAAGTAAAAATTTACTTTGTTTTCATGGATTCAGAACCTTTACAATTGGCTGCAATCTGACATCTTTTATTTAAATGTAGTTTAGTCTTTCAAAATTTTTAAAACAGTTCGCGGTGTTTTTCATCCTCGAATTTTAGGTTTTCTCACATTTCTCGAGACATCCCATGGCAGGAGAGATGAGGACGGAGCAGGGATTGGTTCCTGTGAGACTGTGCTGAACGTACTAAAAGCACTTATTTCCTAATCTTTCAGGAAAACTAGTTTTTGTTTTCCATTTCGTTAAAGGAATTTGTTACATTTTTCTGCCGTTCCATTTTGTTAGCTGGGTTCGACGGTAATTTCCAGGTGAGCGGCAAACGATTGATAAGGCCTATCGTGTTCTTAAAGGGCATCGCTCAATTGTTAACCACGCGCGCTACAGTCCTCATAATCGAATGCTCTTCTCTTCCGGAGTCGAGAAAATTATCAAGGTTAGTTATTTCAGTGTTTCGAAAAAGGACATAAACGATCATGCATGCCGTCCTCTCTTCGTGCGCCGTTTTTGCTGCCAGCAGGATATAATTGTTCTGGTCAATATCATATTAGAAAGATTGCCTTTTTATTGCTTCTGATTGTTTTTATTGTTGTCATCATCTCACCTGTCAGAGTGATGAAATTATTTCTTTTGGTGGCATATGGGAAACCTTGCAGATTTGATTGCGCGAAGAGAATCGTAAAACTTGTTTCATATCGTAATTGGAGGTTTGATTCGAAAATTTTGATTTCAACAATCACATTTGTTTGTCCTTTTTTTCTTCTTTGTTTTGCCAGAAGGCTGTTAAATTTTCTCGAAAAGTCAAATTACTAATCAGATGATCTGCGCTTTTGCAGTTGCGGCTGTCGATCAACCCCTTTATTTTACAGCAAAAAAGAAATAGCTGCTATGATGAAACTTCGTCGATTTGCTCCGAAATTAATGCAACGCTCGAAATCAAATAAGCTGTGCGTAGGTGGTTTGTAGGCTCTTCAAAACATGCTTGAATCAGAAGCTGTTTAAAATCCTTGCCAAAATTAATATTATTGACTTCCGCTTCATATGCCTAAAGATGTTGTTATTTCTAGCGTGTTTAGAAAAGGCAATGAGGCGTATATGCATACATTTTATTCATTTCCAATGAAGCGTATGTATATATATATACGTATATATATATATATATAATGATAGATACGACTGGAAAGGTCTTTTATGCGGCTTTTCCGCTTCTAACTGATTGTTCATATGTTCACTTTCTTGCCATTCTTTTTTTTTCATTTAATTTTTGACGATCACTTACACGACGTTCGCGTATTCCGGTGTGAGGGGTCGGGAAGGGTCAAGTCCTTAATAATCATTAATGGCTTGAAGTCATGGGTTGGCTTTCTAGGTCTAACAGTGTTGTCATCCGATGAAAGTGTAATAAGTGTGAAAATAAAGTAAGTGTTGAAGTTATGGAGCGCATGGGAGCTGCAAGGCTACTACAGCAATCCGATTCGTAGGTCAATGCTTACACGACCGGTTATGGGTGAGCCGCGAAACGATGACAGTATAGAGGAGGATCTCAACATGCTTGCCTTTTTCGACCTTCTCACAACGGTACATTTGCATTCTCTGGTTGTTTAACCTGTCAGGAATCACGCATTCCAAAAATTTTGTTTCCGGCATGGATGAGAAAAGCGGGAAGGGGAAGGGCATAGCCGTTATTATGCAACCAATTATATATAGATAAAAGAGTGCGGGAGAGTGCCGACGACCACCATGGTATGTTTAATATAATGCTTGAATTCTAAAACTTTGGAGTCCTTATCTATGTTCGTTTGGCTGAGGTCTTGAAATTGCTGTGCTGTGCTCAGGACGTGATTTCCGGTTCAGGGAGGAAGGGCGTTGGGATGAGACGGATTTGAAGGAGAAAGGGGTGGGGCGGGTTGGATAGTGGGAGGGAGGAGGAGAAGCGAGCGGATGGAGAAGTTGGAGAAGTGCTGCGCAGACAAGAGACAGTTTCTCGGCAGAGCAGTGTTATACGGCTGAATGTAACACTTGGGCTGCATTGGAGAGACTTTAGATTGAAAACGAGCTAGGGCGAAAATGTTTGATGCAAAAGTTCTGTTGTTGGTTGAACGGGTAGCGGCCATGTTTAGTGAGGATTCCATTTCGATTTATTTATCTGTTACCTGCCAGTGAGAGCCGGATGATGATGTCTACAGGGTCTGCCACATTTTAAAATTCGTTTATAATAGAAAAGGGAAAATTTTGAAGGCGGGAAAGAATTCCAGGAGAGAGGCTTGTGCTAGCTGCTATATCCAAAGAAGTGGCGAGGGACTAGAGGAGGATGTATTTGAGGAAGGGGACTTCTTGAAGGGTAACTGAAATCCAAGCTGTGCGGTAGATATCAACTGGAAAAAAGAGGATTATAGAATGGGGGGAATGGAGGGGACGATGAGATCACCGATTTGGAAGATGATGATGAGGACACGCGTATGGAGGATAACAGTGACGATGATACGTGGCTAATGTTCGCGAGGGTGCGATCACGTGCACGCCGTCAGGTTATTCTTTGAATATGCATCTTTGTATGCTGTGCTTTTCCAGTCCTGTGCCGTACTTGCTTCGTTCCTGTACTGCTGTCCGAGACCATAAAAATTAGTACGCTTAAAAAAGGAGTAAGAAGTGAATAAGTCACTATTCGACCAGCCTCAGCAGATGAATATACATCAAGAATGGTCGAGCAAAGGTCAGAAGGATGCCTGAAGTCTCGAACCTGTATAAGTTGTTCCCCTCAATCTTTGAACTTAGATGTGCAAAGTAAGCATTGAAAAGTTCCGCCATATTCATCTCAGTCACCTCCTCCGCTGACTATTTTTAAAGAAATATTGCGCAATTGTAAACCGTTAGTGGCAAGCTGTTAATATAGAGAGTGGACCATGGTATTTTGGATTTCTTTTGTACACTTTTCTTTTGTTTTGTATTCACATCGTTATTTTGGTTTTTCATCCGTTTGTTGCACATATTGCATCTCATTATGTTCACCTTTCACTTTATATTCTTTCGCGTTCAGGGAGGGGGTGAGAGTGGAGCTGGAGAGTGGTTAACGAAGTGAATATTGAGAGGATGTGTGCGTGCTAAGCGGTGCAGTGGTATAGAGTGAGCAATTGCAGGGCAGCACACTCTATGTGACATCGTCGCCCGAACTTTCTGAAGCAGAACTTCTATCGGTTGACAATCCCTCGGAGCACGACGATTGGGAAAATGCGGCTAGCAGTAGCAATAATGGTGAGCTTAAACCCGTCCCCAGTTTGACCAGGAGGGATATTAGGGTTTTAAGCTTTGTATATTAGTTGAATTTGACATGTGCGCATTTGGCATTGGCTTCTTTGTTGTCTCTTTTGTCCCATTCTATACGCAAGGGAAAATTTTTTTGGACGGAAGGTGGGCAGGGAAGGAGAGGTCAGATTATGATGGGTGCGCGCTCGTTATATTTTTGATTTGAGGTTTCGTTGGACAGATAAGATTACCACACCATCAATCATAGATCTCGGCCTGATTTCGAGATGAAGTTGCGGGCGCGTCGAAATAAGCACAGCAAGCAGTGAGAGAGTGTGTGTGTTTTTTAAAGAGAAACGGACAGGTGAGGAGTTTTTAGAAAACGAGGCTGCAAGTTAGATGAATTCTCAATGAACGTGAAAGTTAAGGGTTGGGGGGCTAAGGGGAAGAAAAGAGGAAGACTGAGGCACAGTCTTGTGATTGCGATATGAGATAAGTGCAGGCATTGTTGATTGGGGTAGGTAATAGCTTGTGTTTAAGTTTTGTCAGCTGCGCGCAAACGGAGATCAATGAACCCTCTCCCNAGTCAGTCTGATCAGCAGTTGCACCGCTTTTCTACGTGCAAGAGGAATATAGGTGTCATTTTACGTCTGCGTTCTTGACTGTAAATTCCTATGCTTGTTTTTGCTTTCTCGAATATAAGTTCTGGTGCTCATGACACGGTTTTTATGTGTTGTGTAACAGTTACTGGTTCTGAATATGTCAGCTAAATTTGATTTCTGTTCACCATTTCTTAATAGAGTCTCCTTCAATTTGGCTTCCAACCCGTGCTAACCATTCATGTGGTGAAAGATGAAAAGAGTGCATAGAAGCGATGTCTTAACTCGTCCACTTCCACATTTCGGGCATATGTTATACCATTGTGGGCGTATTTCACTCGCCTTTGCTTGCATATTTCGTCTCATCAAAGCAGCTGTACGAGTAACGCAGCCGAACTGATGGTTGCTAATTTACAACGTAGATCAACTTTTACTGGAACGATCTCTACACGAATGGTTCGCGGTATGAGTAAATATTAGGTTGATTCGAAAGTCGTGTCACCATCTTCTTAGAATGTTTTATTATGATCTACAACCTGAGCATTGTTGAGCATGTTGGTGGTTAGGAAGGGGTATATCGGGGATTTCGAAAGGTGTCTTCGATCTTGAGGTTCGAATGGCTTGCGGCAACTACATGCCTGCCTAAGACCGCTTGTCACATAGTATGCAATTTTGATGTGATGATGCTTTGACGGAAGCCGATCGACATATTTGTTCCGTTTATGGCGAGGAGGTCGTAAGTCTCTGCGAACAGTTAAACGATGGTTCGCTAAGTTTTCATGTGGAACTAGAGGGTTTGAAGACCAACCGAGGTCGGGCGTCTGTCCAGTTTCGATTCAAAGGAGCTGCAGGATGGGCTAAAGGAGGACAACCAGAAAGAAGCGTCAACTGGCGCAGTCTCTACTGTGCTTTCAGAGAACGGTACTACGAAATCTACGGAAAATCGGATACGTCAATTTGCTCGACCGATGTGCGCCTCGAGCTCATTGAAGAGAACAAGCGTAGAATGGATCGTGGCTACTTTCTAATAATGTCAATCATGCCTGACATTTGCTTCTGCGTGGTGACCCAACTCAAACCCGATCAACGTCAAAAAAAGATTCTCATTTGTATTTGCTGGAGTGCGCGCGGCTTTGAGAGCTGGAAGCTTCCAGAAGAAGAGAAAGCGATAGCTGCTAAAGCATGCACGAATCAATTGGGCGAGGCTCAAGAGAAAAGTTAATTAAGATCTTTGCTCGAAATCGCGAATTTGCTTTGAAAATGATAACTCTGGAAGCCACGTTGGCAGTCATTCTCGGACGTTCATTAAGTTATGTGGCAGGTAAGTGATTTGCCACCGATCATATTCTCCAGATCTTGTTTCTTCAGAATGCCACTTTTTTTCGGTTGATGAAGAACGATTTTATAGAAAAAAATTTCACGATTGTGTCAATATAAGGGAAAGCAGTATCGCTTTTCTTTCAATCCAAGTTCGTCCCATCTACAGGGGCTGCCGATCGAGTGGAAGGTGATCGATATTAGTGATAAATACGTGATCGGTTGGCACAACGTTATTGTAAAGTTGTTTAATCCTCTAAGGAGGCTGCTAATAGTGGCACGACTTTTTGATCAACGCTACAATAACAAATGGGATAAAATCGATATTAGACATGGATAAGAAAAGATCAGCAGAATTCTCTATGTGGGACTTATATGAAATCCTGTGTACGAAATAACAGAATCTGGAATTTCACATGTTTATTTATGATGCTGGAAAAGTTTGTTGTTGGGTAATTTGGAAATTTTGAAATTGGCGGAACTAGGAAGAAATCGATAGTCGCAGTGCAACCAAGGTTTGCTTTGCGAGAGCCTATTTATTCAATTTCATGCGCTCGATTCCACTAACAAATCATAAGCAAATCGAAAACGAATTACAACGACTCTTTAGCGGCCCGGTAACACTGCCAGTAAAGTGGGAAGATGTGCGACTGACAAGTCATGTCGAGCGGTTGGTTTTTAGCTGTCTTTTTTAGTTAAGGGGACAGCTGAAGTCCTACCAGGCGTAGCTGAGACGGCGAGAAAAAGGCGTTGTCAATACGAAGCAGTAACCGGCGTCACATTAGCCTTACTAGTTGTGCAATAGAGCTTCTTTTTTTCTAAATTTTCAACAACTTACTTTCAGGAGAGGCGGACTGATATTCGTTCAATGGTGGAGTCCCTATACACGCCTACGCGCCTTTCACTGATTATATTCTGTTGCTCTGTGCCCCTTGGAGTGATGTTCGCTCTTTGGTTAAAACGTTCATAGTTCCCTCATGATCCGAATACTATTCCCGGTCACATGTGATGTATGCTTTTATCACATTTGGACACTGTTACCAGTTATGTTTTTTATTCATTTTATTGGTTTATTCCTACGAGCTGGTTTCGTTTTTTTTCTTTTCCTTTGTGATTTTAGAATGAGTTGAGACAATTTTCCGATTTTTACTTGAGGAAATCGTAAAGTCTTGCGGTTTAGGGAACTGAATGCATGAGCTGATTTTTTATTGCTGTACTATTAAAAAAATAAGTCTAGTTCAGATTGGGTGCAAAGCAGGAATAGAACTTTTATTGTTTAAATTCTAAAGCGACATTCGGAGTGAAGCGTGTAGAGTTGAGCAACAAATTTGACAGCTCATCGTTTATTGTCTCTTCGATGTCAAAGAATTCCCTGAATTAGTCAAACAGTTAACATTCAGTTGTTAGTGATAGGCGAAATCGTAAATGAAAATGTTTTATATCACAATCGGTTGTGCGCATTTCATGCGTGCTTGCTTCCTTCAGCATCGTCTGAGTTAGTTTCATGTTGAAGTGGGAGGTGGCAAACTTATGTATGGTGCTTATACTTGCTGTTGGAAGCCCTACGATCAGTGATCGTGAAGAAATATTATTTGAATTCGTAAATTCGTTTGAAGAAATGTCGTTCGAATTCGTGAAATGACTTTTCCTGTGGAATTTAATGAGTTTTATTTTGGGCCTAAAGGTGGGACGTTGTCTGAATTCAAGATACCGTTAAGAAACGCAGTTTTTTTTTGCGTGATTCCTCAGAGGAAACGTTTTCGATTTATTCAGTTTTTCTTGGTTTTCAAAACAAAAGTTTTTTCCTCTATTTCCCACTTAATACTTTAAGAAACTGACCTGAGTTTCTTCGGTTGTAGAAACGAAGCATTTGTTGCACAAATGACTATGTAAATTTTTTCTGTAGATTTGAAGGACGAATTAGCAACAGTGGTTGTGAACATGCACGTGAAAATAGCGATCGTTTTTTTTTGGGGGAAGCTTTCAGCGTAACTGGTAACTGTTTATACTCCACTAATTATGTACATCATTTTTTTCATCCAAAATTTCTCTCAAATTGCAATTTTGCATCCCGCTGACTTTTCAGTTTCGTCGACACTGAGACGTCATTATTCCCGGATCGTAAATTACCACACAATTTCGAATAGGCGCCTGTGCAGCAAAAAATTGATGAACGCTTAACCCTAGGTTGTTTTAGCATAATGAAGACTTAAACGTTTTGCTTCTTTGAAGGGTTGGCTTTCTTGGCGTCCTTTTGTTTGTTAGAGTCATGTTTACTTTATTATGTAAACGCTGAATCTGAAGTCCCTGGTAACTTCTTTTGTTTCCCCAATTCTGTTCTAGCTGGCCACTCATTTTGAATTCTACCAAGAATCCGGGTGGATGGAATGTCCCCAAAGGTTTTCATAAAAAGAGAACTGGCCATCAAATGGGACGTAAAATAAGTACAAAGGTTGTTATTGTGCCAGGGTAGTACATGCTCATTACGCGCTTCATTTCGGCGAAGAAGAAATGGATGAGTGCTCTTATAGAGGAGTTGTACTGATGAGCGAGAGGTCTCATGAACGATTGATTTCATCAAGTTTTTCTTTGTCCTTTCTCTACCGGAACACCCTAACGTCGTGATAAGAAAGAATGCAGACTAAAATTGCTATCACTTGATATTCTAGAAGAACTTTCTGAAGTCACCATCTATTACTCATTAATTTTATTGGATATTACCTATTTTATTCGAGTTCTATTTTTTGGCTTCGATATTTCAAACGGTGATCGAACGCTGATGCGATTGCATCGGTTTTTCTTATCGCATGTTTTGTCAGCTAAATATTTGTGCTATTGTCGCATAATTGGAAATGACCGCGCATTATGTTCACTGAATGCACGTACATCGCTGTGTTACCATTTCGCTGTTATTTTCTATTTCACCAGAGCAAAAAAAAAAATGCAATTGACATAGAATTCCTTAAAAAATTTCGGTCATTTTCATTTTTGTTGGCGTTTTTTACAAAGCATTTTGTATAATTTGGGATGTATCGTAGAATTTATGAACTGTATGCAATGCAATGACTTTTGTTCGTATATACACTAATCAGATATCAATTTCTTTTCCGACGTAAAAAAATTCTAATGAATAGGTTTCATAAATTTTTATATTCGTCTCGTTCGCAACTCATTTGTTGCATATTAT
>JPKZ01000429.1:96965-118088 GCA_000803305.1 Toxocara canis | reverse complement strand
CGGCACTTAAATTTGCAGGAGGTCAACATGAGTTGGGGATGGCCCTGGATTTGAATGAAGCTCATGAGAAACGGAAAAGGCGGTGGAATCATGTCGAGCGACAACCGAATTTGAGGAGGTTTTATGCGAATTCTTTTCACCAAATTTAGGCAAAATTCGAAAGGAAACTAAAGTGGAAAGAGGAAGGTTAGGGAAACCCTATCTGCTGGAGGGAAGTGAATTTGATAAAGACGTAACTCGAGAGTTTGTTCATAGCATTTCCTAAAAAGACGATAAAATAAAGCCTTTTTCCTCCCCATTCCGGCATCCCGGAGTTGAGGAAACGTTCCCTGGAGGAGCAATTATCTTTAATCTTCCACGTTCCGATCCTGTGGAAGTAGCAGTCGAAACGGAGTTTCCCTATCGACTCCATTACCCGCCCAGAGATTGGGCTTCATCATACGATTTGGAGATCGTCCAGTCTCTGCGTTTTCGAAAACTGTCGCATTGAGGAGCGTTCAGTGCTCGTCTTCTTGTATTGGTACATCGTTATCAACAAACGCTTCGGCATGTTTACGAGTACACTCGTCCATCGTTAAACATGCAAGCAGTTGTCGAGGAAGGAAATTATCAGTCGAGTGTGTATGCGAAGCGTTGACGATAATTCCAACATTTTTCATCAAGTGTTTCTTAAATATTCACTGTTAGCGCTGCTATCGTCTTGTAGGGTAGATCAGCTGATCCATTGTGACTGAAATTCACCGTGAAGCAGTACTATGCTGTAAGAGGCAAAGGTTCTGTGTACATCAGTATGTGATAATTATCTTTATTGCGCAATAAAAGGTCTATTTTATCAGTTTACTACTTTTTATGTTTGCTTGGAGCCCGGTAAATTAATATTAACTTTGAAGATATTCGCATAAGGTAAGTAACTAGCGACAAATAACCAAAAACATCTATGACTGTTACCGTCTGCCTCTTCGTTCTTCTCAAATGAATAAATGGTCGTGTATCGAAAACAAGTGAGGCATGTACCAGAAGGTTGATATTATAGGCGATTTGGTAAATATACTCATCAGATCAGTCGATTTAATAAACTGCAAGCAAATGTTAACAACAAAATTTTATCTGATCGGATCGCTCATGCAAATCCACTAAAGATTCATTTTCCATGCTAGCCGACCGTTTGAATATGGAACCTGATTCGTTGCAAAATGCGTGCAATTCTTTATGTACTTCCATGTGCTTTTAACTTTCCCGGGAACGATGAATTTGTTTGAACTTGGGTATGGATTGAACGTATGGTGATGATCATGCAATATTATGTAATAAGAAAATTCCCAACTGTTCGATCAGTGTCTCTTGACTTAAAAGTACTACATAAAGCAGAGAGATAGATGCATGTGTGCCTGCATAAGCATAAACGTGACGTTGTCACAATGCGCTTCGCATATGCAAAATGCAAAGCGCATCAAGCAAAAAAGCAATATGCCAAAAATCCCACATTGTGATTATTTTAAAATTTAAGAACAGGCAATATGTTTGCTTCAAAATTGCGCTTCACATTAAATAATTTCAACTGCGATGGAAATCGCATTGTGTCGAAGTGAACAAAAAATGTGCGAAACTCCAAGCTGATCGAATTGGGTGAGAAGCGAAAAAAGGAGCCGAGCAAACGCAAACTAATAAGCCATCGCGAATTCCATCTTTATCGGTGTCGGAAATGTTGGAAAATAAATTTACAAGAATTTTATGCGAAATGTTCAAATTTTTCTGAAAATTCACCATGCGAGCCGTATGAAGGTTAAAAAAATTTTCTGTTTCCACCTCAACAAAACTAATGCGATGATTGTGAGCGTTGTTTGCTCGATGACCTTTGGCAAACCACGACAGCCGCAGAACGAGCAAAGAACAACGATATGCTTTTTAGGGGCATGTACAATGAGAAACTCTGTGCAAATAAACATCTCATATATAACTGATACGCAAATGTCGCTACTGTAGACAGCTAATACTCGCTTTTAGTTTATATTCGCTTATTAAATTTTTTTCAGACTCACTTTAAAAAAAAATGAGTACAGCTTTTGCTAATGATATAATAGTTGAGAATTCTCGAAATAACGTTCGAAAAATTGGCAAGAAATTTTCGAAAATTTTCGTTTACTTGAAAAATTTTTCCTAAAAATCTTTTTCCGTAGCCGTTTCATCTCTGATTCCTACTTACGCTCAAATAGCATACAAAACTGCCGTTAATCTATGCTTTCCCATCTTATTAAACGCACAATGAAAGCTGAAATATGTCATTCATGTGTGTCTTTTAATGGTGATTTTATTGTAGTGGTGAGCTGATTGCTGTTCACTAGTGAACGCTGAAGAATGGTTAGAATGCTGCAAGTAGGCTTTTATTTGCAATGAGAAACTAAAATCAAAACGAAACAACGGAACAATTTTTTGTTTTCCTTTTCTTTTCTTTTGTTGTGAAAAATGATAAACGGAGATAATTGTATAGAAAAATGGGCAATTAAAAGATAGGTTTTAAAAAAAAAACCAAAGGTCGAATGTGAAATGCTCTTCATTACGGTGTCGTTTGAGACAAATGAGTGATCGTTTGCTCATTGCCGACGGCCAATATTGGCGCCGAGCCATTGCGTAATGGTTTTGCCCCTCTCTCTTGTCGTCGATCTCAGATCTCTTCATCGAACTGTCAAATTTTACGACGACAAAAAAAGAGCTTTCGTAATTTCTTTTGTTTTCTTACATTTTCACAGATGATTGAAATATCATTCGAACGTGTTTTTTTAAAATTTTTTTAATTTAACGTGTTTTAATAATTTGACGTGTTTTTAATATCGTTTTTAAAAAAAATTTTCGAATAAAATATTAAATTAAACTTTTTTTTTCCACTGATGTGAAGCTTTTTTTCTTCATGTAAATCTCGGCAGATGGGCAATATTTTGATTTAATTTAATCGGTTTAATGCACATAAACACTTTTCCAAAAGAATTTTGTGTGCTTCGTTTGTTGGTCCCTTTGGTGAAGCGATTTCGAATCGATCATACAACGATGAAGCTTAAGTTGAATTATTGGTTGATGTCAATGAAAAATAGTGCGCCATTGAAACCTAAGAGAGTAAAGAAGTAATATCACCCTCAACTTTATTTGGATACGACCGTCGATGGTGTCTAAAAAATTGTATGATCATGATGATGCAAGTAACATAATTTTTCTAATTGCATTGTACTGAGGTAAAAACTGAGGAAGAGAAAAATAAAAAACGAAAACTGATATAGTCTTTAGATGATGAAGAAAAAGTAGTAGGAGAATGAAGAGGTAATCGCAACGGAGCGAATAATCAATTCGAAGAGAAATGCGATAAACAAAAAAACTTAGGCGAATCCAACAGCGTTCCGGTCCACAGATGACATTTTCGATGCTGATCATAAATTGACTATGGCAGATAGGCGCCATGATGTTGTGATCTAGATAGAACAGTTGCCGAAAATAGTGTAAAAGCTATGTTTTTAATCGTGTGGCGGTGGAGGACCGAAGTGATTGTTTTCAAAACGGTTATCTCGCTTGGAAAAAAAAAACGAGAAAAAGGAAACAAGGCTTCGTGCCTTGATTGTTCTCTCTGTCGAGGGTGATTTAAGGCTACGTTGAAGTTTTCTTTGCACTTTTAATAAAGTAACGAATACACGGATACATTAAACTTTATATAGAGGTAACAAAGAAAATAAAACAACGAAGTGCGTGGTGGTGACCTTTCAGTGATGTGAAGTGATTTCGTAATCGAATTTCGTAAAAAATTTCGTAATCGCGTAGCGAATTTTGCATTCCAACGATTAGTTTTTTGTGATTTTTAAAAAGTCTCCATTCGACACCAAATGTATGCGAATTAGTTGTCGTTCAATCTTGGGAGCAGCATATCGCACAATTCAAGCACGACGGTTATGCAAGTAACGAGAAGACAGGAAATGATCGAATGGACGAGGAAACTCGCATGAGTCGTCTATTTCTTTTTCTTAAACCAAAATACATATGTATTATATATTAGTGCTGTGACCGAAAAACTTTTATTATCAGTATTATCAGTATTGTGTAGTTCTTTGTGGACGAGGAAACTCGCATGAGTCGTCTATTTCTTTTTCTTAAACCAAAATACATATGTATTATATATTAGTGCTGTGACCGAAAAACTTTTATTATCAGTATTATCAGTATTTATTATCAGTATTATCAGTATTTGTTTCACATTTCTGTTCATTCTGTGTTGTTTACTGTTTTCTAATTTTGCTGTCTACAATGAACCACAATTATTTTCATAAACATTGCCCACAACGTAACCTCTCAACGTCGCCGGTTGATTCATAAGTTTAGTGAAAATATGTTAAAATATATTGTTCTTGTTTTTACCGCTCGGGCCTTCAGTGTGATGTCTCGATGTTACTGAGGCAATCGCACGCCGAGCAACAGCCATCCGTTTGGCTGCTGTAGCTAGTTGTTAATACCACCCACTAGCTGGGCTGTCAGTGGTATGGTGGGAAGCACCCGGGAATAAAACCCAGGTCTCCCCGCATGCGAGGCGGGGGCTCTACCACTAAGCTACTGCCGTCCATGTTAAATATATATTTTACCTAATTTTTTAGATTTTATGACCAATACTGCAGTGATAATTAATAAAATTTTGAGTGCCTACAAACTGATCATCCTCAACTTTCTCTGATTTCACTCCTGGATATATCATTTGTTTCCTTGTACAGCATGGCACATACCGATTAGTGATGCTAACGAAAAGTTGTTTGACTGTAACAGATGAAGATGTGCGATAGCAGTGCAGAGCAAAGATCATCGCGGTGTTTTGCCTGCATTGCTCGTTAACGAATTATCACTTATCATATCAGTTTTGCTATTCATGTTGAGATCATTTCGAATAACTTAGTATCACCAGGAGTTTTACATATAGCGCACAGTTTGCGCCAGTAATTCTCATTAATTGCCAGTGAGCGATTTCAAGAATCTCCATCCCTTAACTAGTCCTTCTTAAGAGCATTTGGATTGACATGGATGTCACCAGTGTTATCTTACTTACTGCATGATAGCATAATCCTATGATGCTATTCGTGCGATCATTTTCACTTGTATTCACTATGCTTTCAATGTTTTTTTTTTGACGCCAGTGCGTAGCGCTTTCTAAGTAGAAAGTTAAATTTGTAAGTGGCTTGCCAAATGATCTCATTAAACTCGCTTATACTTAACTTTGTTGAATTCCTCTCCCCTATGTTTCCGTTCTTGCGCAGATATCTTATAAATACTTAATTTCATGTTGCTAAACCAGTAGAGGAGAGTTTAGTGAAAATATGTAAAAATATATTGTTCTTGTTTTTACCGCTCGGGCCTTCAGTGTGATGTCTCGATGTTACTGAGGCAATCGCACGCCGAGCAACAGCCATCCGTTTGGCTGCTGTAGCTAGTTGTTAATACCACCCACTAGCTGGGCTGTCAGTGGTATGGTGGGAAGCACCCGGGAATAAAACCCAGGTCTCCCCGCATGCGAGGCGGGGGCTCTACCACTAAGCTACTGCCGTCCATGTTAAATATATATTTTACCTAATTTTTTAGATTTTATGACCAATACTGCAGTGATAATTAATAAAATTTTGAGTGCCTACAAACTGATCATCCTCAACTTTCTCTGATTTCACTCCTGGATATATCATTTGTTTCCTTGTACAGCATGGCACATACCGATTAGTGATGCTAACGAAAAGTTGTTTGACTGCAACAGATGAAGATATGCGATAGCAGTGCAGAGCAAAGATCATAGCGGTGTTTTGCCTGCATTGCTCGTTAACGAATTATCACTTATCATATCAGTTTTGCTATTCATGTTGAGATCATTTCGAATAACTTAGTATCACCAGGAGTTGTACATATAGCGCACAGTTTGCGCCAGTAATTCTCATTAATTGCCAGTGAGCGATTTCAAGAATCTCCATCCCTTAACTAGTCCTTCTTAAGAGCATTTGGATTGACATGGATGTCACCAGTGTTATCTTACTTACTGCATGATAGCATAATCCTATGATGCTATTCGTGCGATCATTTTCACTTGTATTCACTATGCTTTCAATGTTTTTTTTTTGACGCCAGTGCATAGCGCTTTCTAAGTAGAAAGTTAAATTTGTAAGTGGCTTGCCAAATGATCTCATTAAACTCGCTTATACTTAACTTTGTTGAATTCCTCTCAACTTTGTTGAATTCCTCTCCCCTATGTTTCCATTCTTGCGCAGATATCTTATAAATACTTAATTTCATGTTGCTAAACCAGTAGAGGAGAGAGGAAACTTTTGTTTTAAAGAACGCCTACCGTATCGTACAATATAATATTTGTGATACAGCTATGATCGTTTGTCATTGGAACCATTTGCAAAGGTGGATCTTCTAGCAAAAATTCCAAAATTCCCTCCTACGCATTGTATGCACACCTTCTCAAAGCATCTTAATTATGAACTATAATTTAACGTCCGCAGTTGATATCACCATTGCAACTTCGGAAGTTTTTAAACCGCTTATTAAACATCTATTTCACTCTTCGTATCGAGTAAACGACTCGTATGAATTACCTTCTTATTCTAAGATTCCCTATTCCACTGGATTGCTCTACTGTTTTATATACGTCGTGTTTTACATCTTTTGTTCTCAATTATTAGTGCACATTTAGGGTGGTATAGATGTGGTCGCATGCACGCGTCTTCTTTTCTCATATATTTGTGCAGACCAACAAGGTTGCATCGTATCCTCAAAGAATTACTTTACTATTAGTTATTATTTGTTGCTTCAATTTATGGTTAACTATTTTTAATATTTCAGTCACCATTTAGAACAAAAGAGCCCTATAGATACTGCCAAACTATAGCCAATCTACATTGTTGATATAGAAAATTATGAAGGACAAATCATTGATTTCTCATGTTCATAAACAAGTTTAGGTTGGATGACCCAGAAAAAATCGGATAAAGTACTCATCTTAAAGACGAGCCATTCCTTGTACTGAAATTTTTGAGGGCACATCTACACCCATAGGATAAGGGTTTTAGTTCTTTCAGCTCGATACTTTCAGAAAGCGCAATCCTTTAAAGATAGGATGGTTGTCTCAGATGATATATAAGCCGCTGAAGTTGTCGTTCATTGCTGGGGAAATAGGAAACATTATTTTTAGTGTCACTTCCTCATCTTATCGTCTTACTGCGCAACATTCTTCTCTTCCTTCGCTCATTTTTTAGCACATAATGAGCCAATTTTATGTGTTGTCGCCTTATTTATGTCTTGTTGCGTTCCGCCGAAGGCTTTTGGTATGTGCTTGCGTGTGTTCGCGTATGCGGATATATCCGCCTGAGTGCATTGCCGTGACACTTTTTTTCCTCCACCATCACTAGAAAACTTCAAAAGCCAAAAGTTGACCGAAATTTGGCAAACATCATTCTTTACGCGAAGAAATTCCTTATATCGTATTTCGACTTGATTGTTATTTTTATGAACGGTACTGAACTATTTCCGGCTAGAGGTTCAAGCTTTCATCGATGACGCTTAGCTACCAGCACCATCTGTTTTCTGTACAATAGTTTCAAATTTGAATACGCATCTTTGCAAAGACTTCAGCTGTTTTTCTGTCAGAATGAAAAAACGCTCCGGGTGTTCAGTTTTGCACATGTTCCGTTAATTTTCACACCACAGTGACTTGAACTCAATAAATCATTTTATCTATTTTTCTTAATCGACCCCAACAAAACATGAATTGTCGCAAATGCACTTTTGCCTTTCTCAAAATTCGAAATTACTTCTTTAGAAAATAAGGTAATATAAAAATAATATCTAAATCCTAATCGCTTGAAAAGTGAGCAAATGGAAAGATAGTTTGTATGATAAGTTATATTGTTTTCCTTTAATTTCTTCATTTCTTTTCGCCATAAAAGGCTCGTCTACAAAATAAGGTCAAAATAAAGCACTAAAAAAGGAGTGTTTTATGCAATATTGATAAGTTTCTGATAACAATCAGTTCAGTGAGTTTTTGTTTTCGGCGTTTGCACTGATTGTTGGCCTTAAAAAAAAACTAGTTTCGACTTACGGACTCAGGTCGACGAAAGACTGTTTTTGAAGGAAATAAATGAGCGGCGAAAGGGCAAAAAGTCAACAAAAATTTGGTTCAACTGCATGATTCTCCCCACACATAATCGTCATTAGTCGACTCACCGCAATCACAAAGCGGTAATCAAAGACAAAATAAAAACGATCATTTTGCGTTAATTAGATTAATTAAATAATTAATCTAATTATTTAGTTATCAAAGCAAAACATTATAAATGTGAGTTTTGCTAATACGTTCTTCTTTTAAATGGCCGCATACCCGATAAAAAAAGACAAATGGATATTTGTGCTAAGTGAAATGAATCGAAGAAGAGAGTGACTGCAATCGCACATACCACAACGACAAACAAACTTTTACTACAAAGGTGAACTACAAAGATAAGCTAGCGCGCATATAACCGGTTTCATCTCAATTTTAGGTTACGTCATACGAGGAATACGACCAGTTGAAAATTGATTACACGTCGACGCTGCTCCACTTGTTGTTTTGGAAAAATTTTAGCCAAGAATCGACTCGCGTAGAATCTGTAGAGCGCTTTTTTTCTCACTAATAATCTCAATATTTCTACTTCTGGTGTGCTTTTTCTGATGTTTTCAGAGACCTACGCTGGTTTGTTAACAGTTAGCATCTTAGCTGTTAATAGCAGAAATAAAAATTTTTTAAAATTTACGCGACTCATGAGGCATTTTGTAGTAAATTGTTTGAAAAAACAATGCTACCATGGATGGATAAAATACAGATGTGGTGCACTGAACAGATCTGCCTTACTTAAATTATGCGGTCGAGCCATAGGTGTTTCTTATTCAAATTTTATGTTTGTTACCGTATCTTTGATCGTACGTCATCATACCGTATTTTGCTCGCATATTCGAAGCGAAATCTTAACATTTCACATGCGTGAGTATCGACTCACTTCTTTATCGTTCATTTGGCACGACAACTTTCCCACTGTCCAATCATGCTTTGAAAATCATTCTTCTTTTTTTTTTGAATTAATTTCTGTTTCCAAAATTGACCGTATTTCCAATTTCGCAATACTTTTATCGTTCTCTATGTACGCTTTTTATGTTACAATTTTGTTCGAAGTCTTTTTTGACGATGAAATTTTTCGTGAACGATTGAAATCCATGCTGGCTGACACTGAGCGTATACTTCCGCTTTTCATCGCTCGCACTCATATAAAGGCGCACAAATGTAAGCCTATTTGTTAAGCATAGGAGCTTTCCCCGTCCCCTCCCCCTCCCCCTCCCTCTCTCCCAAAATGCAAACACTTTTCATCCTTCCCCTCCGTTACAAGTTACTCTCATTTGCTACTTTGCTTAGATTGTACACCTTCCTACAAATCTGAAAAGACCTCTCGTATGTATCATATTTCTTTCGCGTATGGAATATTGTTTAATGCATACAAAACAGTGAGTACACAAAATGTTTTTCATATAGAAGCAAAAGAGCTGCGTGTCTCTTCGTTAAAAAAAGAAGGGTATAAAAAATGTTTCGTGCATATACGAAATTATTTGTCAGCATTTCCTGCGCACAAAAGAATGATTCCATACGAGATACCGTAGTCCTTCAAATCTGTTCTTACACCTCTCTACATACGGTGGAATTCGCCAAAGGAATCAAACATTTTAAAAATTCCCATAGAATTGTTTCGGTATATCTTGCTCGGTAAACGACACAGATAAAGTTTGGCAGTGGTCCGAGGTCGAGAAAAACGCAGAACTAACTGGCAAGGCTCAAAATTTTAAAAAGCATAACTTCCAGCATCTATTGCTCAGAAACCGGGTTGGTGAATTTTGTCAGCGATTTGAGGTAACAAGCAGATTGAACCAGTCGATGGAGCCCAAAAGTTTTAAAACTGCCTTCACAAAATCATTTTTCGGAACTCATCTACTCTGAATTCCCAAAAGTGAAGTCTGCCGATGATCTCTTTCATTTTGAAGGTGTTGAATTCGCCTCAGATAAAACCCAGATAAAGAAAGCCTCGCATTACAAAGTAGTCTACAAGAATATGATGCTGTAAGCCCTCAGATTCTTATTCAGGAGTTGCAGCTGTTCAGCTCGTCATAGATGTGAAGAGGGGTTGACGGATTAAAGCTTAATATGTGTCTCTAAAGAGAAGCAACTTGGGAGACATGGTCCGAAGAAGAATCCGTCTTGATGAGAAAGTCTATGGAGCAGAATGCCTAGAGGAGCTGAATTTGAAGAGAAGACCGAATTCAAATCGGAATTATGAGGACCCTATCTCAAGAAGGGGTGGAAGAGGTGGAGTAGGGAGGGAGGAGACGAAACTGGTAAAGAGGGTAACTGAGGGGGCGGATTGTATTCGAAGGTTAAATGTGCATAATTTCTGTGCCTATGACATTTGATACCGAGATGTGCTGTGTTCAGATGCGTTATATT
Organism: Toxocara canis; assembly: GCA_000803305.1. Classification (NCBI taxonomy): domain Eukaryota; kingdom Metazoa; phylum Nematoda; class Chromadorea; order Rhabditida; family Toxocaridae; genus Toxocara; species Toxocara canis. Next base: position 107,560 of record JPKZ01000429.1, on the reverse strand, counting down.
TCTGCCTCTTTTTTTATGATGCCACTTTTAATCAGTTCTTCCATATGAAATTTTGGCACGCAACTTTCTGCACCAAGCCCAAATTTTTTTTGGCTTGGCGGAACTTGTATAGAACGAATTCAGGTGAGATGCATTTTGATGTGCATTTTTATTATGGCATGTTAAACGAGAGGATTAAATTTGAGGGTACAGCTATAAATTCTTATCTTATTGGATAGGAGGGGCTAAATCTCGGGAACAATGTCAAACAAATTTGTAAGTGAGAGAATCAGTAAGAGGTGGTTACATTCATAACTGAGGAAAGGCAGCTCATGTTCGCATGCATAATCAGCGGGAAGGCGAAGAAAAAGTGGAGTTACTGGGATTGTAAACTCAATCGGCATTCTTAGTACCAAAAGTATGAACTGAAAGAGAGGAGGTCAGCGAGGTTATACGGATACACTTGTAATCGAGAGGGATTATATAGTGATATCTAATCGAAGGGGACTTGTATTTGAGAGGAACTCCTAACTTAAAGTGTCACCAGCTCCCATGTATATGTGGAGAGGAGGGCTTTGCTAATAGGTATGACCAAGAAGGTTTATATCGCATAGCGTAAAATACCAAAAATGCTAGATTATGGAAATTTCAAATTATCCTCAGAAAGAGATACCTTTCCCAACGAAGTGTTATCTTCATTATTTAGTTATAAGCAGAATGAAATGACGTCATTTTCATTTATCGGTTTCCCACATAATAAACTATAATGAAATACGTTGCCTTTAAAAATGTTTCCAAAAAGATATTTTTCGCTTCCGATGAACACCATTAAGGGAATGTGATAATCGAAATTATCCGAACACCCATTGCATAGAGGATCATTGGAGACTTATGTGGTTTCTTGTTGCGCCTTATCCTGCTATTCTTCAAGGCAAAATATTTCACGTGTGTATCGTTGATCATCGAGAAGACATCAGTCAGTATCACTGAGATCGATCGAATTTCGTGGTTGTTCCCGGCAATTGTTGATTCCCGACAAGTTGGCGCCATGTGCACGTCATCGATAAGTTTCAGCATGAATACTCCAATAAATTTAGCAAAAAAAAACGCACAATCATTAGCGCTTGCGATACGCAGGATGATTTAGAGTTAAGAGGTGCTGGGCGGAAATAATTGAAGGATCGGAAGATTTTGGCAGCGAAAAAAAAATTAGAGAATGAATTCTGTTTTTCTATTTTGTCTTTTGAAATTCTTTTCCTTTAGATCGGTTTCCAGGTGTCCTGCTACTATATGTTTTTTTTCCGCAGCAAAGCGCATTATGGATCCTTCATGTCTGTGCGAATATGTTTGCGTGTGTGTGTCTCAGTCTGCCCGTTCCATAAAACTTGATGCATAATCTGTGGCTTTTGCGAGAGCGCTCAAAAAAAACTAGGAACGATTTTATGAAATTCTGGATAAGTTATAGGCACGGGAGTAATTGGTAGAACTTCATCAGAGTAACAGTAACTGCTCGCAATTTCAATTTGGAAACAAAAAGATGAGCTCATTCGATTCACACTGCTGCAAGCTACATAGTAATTGTTGATAACCCAGAATGAGAATGAATTTCTGTGGGGGGGGAGGGAGGGGGAGTGGGAGAGCTTTGGAAGATAGGTGCGAAAAATACAGGGAAATGAGCGTCAACATCAATAAAAGAAGTTCTGATGTTATGAAAAAAACCTCTCCGTCTCCATTTCCATATGAAGTCATTGACAGCAGAGGGCACTTCGCTGTTCAAGAGCCGCGTTGAACCATTTGACGAGAGAACAATCACTTGTGAGTGGATGCCCTCATTGATCTATGTCGATCTCATTTTTAAAAAACTGTTTATCGTTTTCTTTCGTTTCACATTACTATTTATGTGTAACAAACAATCGTGTTATTTTCGCATCTGTGTTATGCCTGAATTACATTTGCCGTAACAGTCACGTGCTTGATGTGTTCTTTTAATTACTGCCTGATTAATGTATATATATTTCATTGCTGTAAGCAGTTTTCTTTATTCTTATACTTTGAACAAACGCCTTTCTTCACTCCCACAGTGTGCGTCAAGAATAACTGTTTGATCATGGGTCGAGCAGCAATGTTGACAGCTGTACATTCGTAATTTGGCTTTAGGACATTTATGTTTTGAGCACAATTGCCGAGAGCGCAGATCGTAACAGCTCACTCTGCAAATCTTTCAGTTTGTTTTGTCTCCACTTAGAGCAAATCAAGAGTGGCAATGTCGAAGATAAGACGTTTTCTCCTGCATAGAAGTTAGTGTTCTAATCAACGAACGTTCATTCGAGTCGAGTCGACTTCCCTACTTAACAACATTTGTTCACCAATTCCCAGAGAAGACATAACTTGAATTGATTTTACATCATGTTTAATTCGGTTGTAATCTGTGTTTTACCTGAAGAAATGTCGTCATATTGATTTACCCTCAATATTCGAACCATTCTATCAAGCGATAAACTCAGTCAATTTTTAGTGGGCAGAAAACTCCCCGGCCTCTAATTTTTGCGCAAGTGGCAACAAAAAAGAAGCGAAAAAGAGTATCCCTCTGCTTTAGACATGACGCTTCCAGGTGCGTTTAGCTCTTTGCTGGTCGTCATATTTCGCCCAATCAGAGATTCCTGATGGTGCGGAATTGGAATTAACTACGGTCATTTTATGAAATCGTATTATCTTCAACGTTAATAACACCTCACTTAAAATTATTTTTTTAAACCTATGAATTTTAGAGCTATGCTATTCGCAGTGTGCTGATAATAATTTTGCGTTCAGGCGTCCACAATAAACCGGTGTAGGGCCTATTGAAGATAGTTGCAACCTTCGAACTTTTTTATGAAGTTTTTGATTTTTTTGTGATGCAACTATTAATAGTATGTTGAATGATAAAATGCATTTGAGCAATACTTTTATAGTTCAAAATGACTATTCCTTGCATAAAAATTTATTTTGCATTCTATGAACCCATGGGCGAATTTTTGCGCTGCAAAAGCTATCCTGCATTTATTAGCCTATAAAGTCTCTACCTTATACGGCGATGTCTAGTTAAGTGTGCAGATAGGAGTCTTGGCGATATGCAGGTGTATATCATTCATTTATTTGTTTTATAATCGCGATACTCATATAAAGCAGTCGTTTCATACGATGCATCCGAAGCTATAATACCGCACTGTCCTCCAGTTAATTGCTTAGAATAACTACATCTGGATGCTCGTTTCTCATGTATTAGTGCGGACATCATAATCCAGAGGCGTCAAATGGTTTTTAGCACTCTGTCCCACATGACCCCTCTCCTTTTTCTCCTCCAATCTACCCCATTACATTGTTGACATCTGTGGTCGGCTAAACGATAGGGAATGAGGATTCATGCCTCCGAAGGATACATATGATGTTTCTTTTGACGTTCATTTTTGATTACAACGTTGAACGCTAATGTTTGGAGGCACTTTGTTTGGGATAGCCTATAGTGTTAGTGTATTGAACCGAGTTTAACAGTTACACGCAAATAGGTCGCATGGAACAAGTAGTGTCCTTGTAAAAGAAGTTGTCAGTGCGCCATAAAGTGTAATGCGGATTTGTGTGCAATTTTTCTCACAGATCGTTTTTTTGGTATTTTGCATAAATACCAAAAAATTATGAAAACTTAAAAAATTATATCACACGTTTATTCAGTAAATCTTCGGAATAGTGCTGCTAAATGGACGCAGTACTAAACATTTCTTTAATTCTACTTTTTTTTATCTACTAAATAACTGAAAGTGGCTGGAGAAAATTTCGAAATTTATGCGAAATTTTTAAGAATTTTTTCAGAACTTTACTAGTTGTTAGGTTTTCACAACGAAAAAATTCCATGAAAAAAATTTAATAATATTTCTACGTATGGATCAATTGCAAACGTTTGCGTTCGATTTACTCGGCAAAATGCACTTTTCTATTGCATAGTGCAACTGTTACAGTTGTCGAGTGGAACGATCACCATTGGAAAACAGCTACCTTACACTTACACCAGTTCTGACCTGTCGACTCTAGCCAGGGCACTGGCTAACGTCAATATTGTCTAAGCCTTTGCTTCAATGCCTTGTGCTAAGTGCTAATAAGTTCGTCCATTTTTTTGGTGCATTTGCTTGCTATGATAACTGATAGGAGTCAATGCAAAGAATTTGGGCCGTTTCAACTGCTTGTTCAATAACCCACTTACTATACGGCGAGCAGTGAAATTCACATAGATTGGAAAAGGTGTTAGGTGACTGCCACAATAGAAAATATGCATTTTTGCAACTGTGATGGAAACGGCTCTAATTTTTTAAAAGAATGCAGCAAAATTATAGAAATGAAATTTGAATAGCTTACAAGCTTTTGTGCCTCAGGGACGATCAAGCACTCACGGTTGAGGCGAAATGTGATTGATCGTCGCGCGATCTGTTCGAAAAGGTAGAGCTGGATACTTTCACTCTTGTGGCCAACTTTTATAAATACCTCTTTGTTTTTGGCTTCCGTTTTTCCGAAATTTTCCATTACTTATCCAGGAACCAACATATCAGCCTATCTTTGTTTTGCGTCTAACGTTTTATATGTTGTGGGCTGTATTTGGGCTGAGGGAACGGAATGTGATATCTTTTTTTTTCTCTGGCCATTTCCCCCCCCCCTCCCTCAAATTATTTGCCATTCACCATAAATCGTGCAGAATTCATGAATTGTAACGAAACCGTGTTGCGGAGCCGCACAATATATGGAGATGAATGTGAGGGTTCCATGATTTGAAAGTTGGAAATATGCACAGACATCAATGGGTTATATTTAATAAAGAAGCTTTTGTGATGGCATAAAGCGCAGCAAAGGATGCAGCACTGTGAAGTTGTTGCTAAGTAAATGTGTCACACGAATAAATTCATCCCGAATTGAAATTGTTTTTCGAAAGAAAACTGCTGCATTACTCTTTACTGATTTCCGCTATCATTAAAAGTGCCATATTTTTTTTTTACTTTTTCTAAAGTGTGCAGCAAGACGAGATGAAAGTGCTGGAAGTGCTTGATTAGAAGCGAGAGCCACTCTTGCCGTAAGAAGAAGAACTAATTTAGTAATTTGCGTGCCCTCTTCCGTGGCGTTCATTATCGATAAATTTTTAAAAATTTTTGTTTCGAGTTGAACGCGAACAGACAAATGAGTGCGGTTGCAATATTCATCTCATTCATTCTTCGCTTGCCGACTTGTTCAGAAATATTGTTGAAACCAATTTTGGCTTAAAGCTTTAAGAGCCACTTTCGCTGGACTCTCCCGCATCACAAGTTCGAAAATACAGATGATCGGGTAAATATGATTTAGAATAATTTTAAAAAAAAATCTTTTTGAGTGCTTCCAGCGATGAAAACTGCTTTTTAAATGTTCTTAGCGATGGTCACACTTCAAAGTATGTGTCACTTACAAGAGCAATTTTTCGCCGTATTCACTACAAATTTATTCGCTGAAAACGATGCACTTATGACGGCTACCATCCAAAACAGCATCATATTTATTTGATCATGAAGACGCGTTTAATGATCATATGCTTTGAACTTGAAGCATTTAATAAGCATAGTTTTTGCTTAATTGCAAAAATTTTAATTAATCATTCCCCAAAAAAAAATGATGCTTGCAATATTCGTCAATAAAATGAAAAAAAATGGTTTTTATTGAGAATAATTTTAGTTGTTTGGTGTGTGTTTGAAAGATATTCGCTTTGACAGACGACACTTTTGATCATTTGCACGGTTAGCTACTGAAGCGCTTAAACTTTAATTTTTTATCGTATGGACATTAAGTGCCTGGATAGCTTTTTTTGTGTGCCCATATGAACGCAATAAGTCTCTCTTATCGATATCTTCGATTTCAATGCCGAACGTTAATACTATTTTTAATTTTTTATATAAATTGTATCAAATCAATAAAGAATAGACTATGCCGAGACATTGAGCGACTGCTTTCTTCAATACACTAAAGCCTTTGAGCTGAATAGTGATATATAGTGATGTGTAATGACGTAATATTTTTATTATGATTGTTTCTGATTATACCTCTTTGTATAGGTAGTAAACGTAGTCCTCGCCCAAAAGGTAGTCATTGCCTAATGACTAAATAAGAGATTCGATTCGATTCGATTCGAAAAAAAAGCGATCTATTCAGTTTAACAATAACTCGTGCATATTAAAAATAGTAAAGACAAAACCATCAAATTGATGTGCTTAGAAAATTGTAGAATATTTGCTATTTCCTTGCGACCAGTCCTGCTCAATCATACGATAATGCGTTTCACTATCGCTATGCGACGTTTCCTTGTAGATATCGTTTCGATAGATCGATTAACTAATTGCCTGTTTACGTTTACGACTGAAAGACCAAAATAGGAAAACTTTTGATATTGTTGTGGAGTGACGTTTAATTAACTAACAAAAATTTTCAAAGTATGCCATCATGATATTCAAGGCTATTAAACAACTGTGGTAAACTATGCATAGAGACAAACGAAAAATCAAAATTCATCAAAATGAGACACATAGAACGTAGCGATTTTAAAATATTCTTCAAATAAATTTTATTATAAATCATTTGCCATCAAAATTCTAAACAAAGATCTCTTAGTATAAGTTCTGGTTGTGCTTCTTTAATTTCAATTCGTTCATGCAACGAATGCGCAACGCAAAATTGATCATTGTTCAATACAGCATACCTTTACTTTCAAAACATATTTTCATAATTTTTGATTTCGTACTTCATAACACATCTGCGGTCAACAACAAGTTTACGTTGTTTATGAGAATTGTTTTAGTCAGTTCTTTTACGAAATTGCTCACCAAATTAAATAGTAAGTGCACATATTATGGTTTAGGTGGTTTAGGTATCTGCACGTATATAAAGTTTAATCGCAACTTGAATGCTTTAGTGAAACGTTGGCTTACGAGAATTATCTTTGCAGAAAATTTTATGGCTGTTATTATTGAACATAAACATAGGTCACCCAGGAAGTAATGGCCGTTGTGCTGTGTTGATGGATGATCCGGTTTGCCAGCGTTACAATTTGGTCCAATTTGAAATCGTAAAGAGTTAAAAATCGAAAATCACTTTTTGTTGGCAACAATTTAAGACTGTAAGAAAGCAAAAACAAATACAATTTTCATTTCACTCATCGTAATGCCTAAGTTGTACGGATCGTAACAGGTGAACTCGTATAGAATATCGTTAGAAAAAAAAAGATGAAAAAATTTCAAGCGCAAAACATGACAACAATACATAACATGCGAACAACAATCATCATATTTTCAACCATACAAATAGGTCCGAGAAGATGGTGGCGTTGTGAAAGGCTTTTATTTGAATTCTATGATATTTTTCCTCAAAGCGAATTTTGGGCGTTTATTTTCCGGTCAGTCACACATTTATTCACTTAACGGTATCCATCAACTTATTTTCGTATTATCTTTTGCGTTTTGTTTATACCCAAATGTTGACCATATCTTTTGTTGGCATTTTTGTGAACTCTCATTCACGTTATTATTTTCGTTGAAGTATTGCAAAATGTCTGTTAATCGCTTAAACAATTGTTTATTTTTAAAATTTTTATTCTCTAATGAATTTATCTTAAAGCAACCTCTATTTCATCTTAACAAAGCTCGCCATCCGTTTAGGATTCACTAAGCTTGAAAGCACCTTATTGGCTTTTTTGCTTGTTTATCTTATAGCTCTAACTCCTAGTAAACCTTGTACAAGTTCAACGCTGTGCTCAGCTGCAGTCATTTGTGAACGTCTTTCCGTTTAGCTTTAAATGTGCACTTCGAACAAAAATCAAATAGCTTTACTCTTGTGTAATTCAGCTGCTAGATGTGCATATGCCATTGTATTGCGACCTGTGAACGTGTATAGCATATTGTTGTGTATATTTTCATCGTGTATGTATCGGCAAAACGATAGTACTGAAAAGTACCGACTTCAGAACAACGATAGCTAAACAGAATCGGTTACAGGGGATGGTATTGTCAGCCCTCATTCGTGCAAGGCCAAACTATGTGGCACGACTTACAACGGGGATCTCAGCTCTGGGATCGCCGCGCAAGCTCGCCACATCGTCCGCAACGCCACCAAAAACTAAGGAATTCAAAAAGGTAACTAACTATTTTATTCTACGTGTTGCCTGTGAATTATTTCAATCTGTCACCCAACCATTCAACTGGACATTCGTCAATAAATTAGAATTGGAGAGGATTTTCAACTTCGTTATAGTAGTAGGATGGCAGACTTTTTGTATGAGCATTAACAAATGAGAAGTTTGAACCAGATACACACACAGCTTACAACGGGGATCTCAGCTCTGGGATCGCCGCGCAAGCTCGCCACATCGTCCGCAACGCCACCAAAAACTAAGGAATTCAAAAAGGTAACTAACTATTTTATTCTACGTGTTGCCTGTGAATTATTTCAATCTGTCACCCAACCATTCAACTGGACATTCGTCAATAAATTAGAATTGGAGAGGATTTTAAACTTCGTTATAGTAGTAGGATGGCAGGCTTTTTGTATGAGCATTAACAAATGAGAAGTTTGAACCAGAAACACACACAGACACACACATACGCGCACACACAAACACACACACACAAACGCACACAGACACACGCACACACACGCACACACACGCACACACACACACAAACACACGCACACAAACACACAAACACACGCACACAAACACACACAGACGCACGCACACGCGCACACACGTACAAACACACACAGACACACGCACACACACACAAACAAACGCACACACAAAGACGCAAACACACGCAGACACACGCACACGCCCACACACACAAACAAACACACACACACAAAAACACAGACACGCACGCGCACACACACACAAAAAAGCAAACACACAGAGACACGCACACGCGCACACAAACAACCAAACACACACATATACACACACACTCAACTAGAATACATGAACAAATGAAGTCTTTTGTAAAACGTTGGTTTTTTCAGAAAATAATCAACACAGTGAATGAATGCATCGTGCATGGGAGCGGTGTGTTCTCGTAATCGAATTGTAAAACAATTTTTATAGGTAATGGTGGCTAATCGTGGTGAGATCGCTATTCGAGTCTTCCGTGCGCTCACCGAACTCAACAAGACCTCAGTTGCCATTTATTCTGAACAGGTATCATGAATTTGTCTGTCACCTTAACTCATGAGTAGCAAAGGGAATGTGCGAAGGGGTCTCAGAGCATTGCTGATTCCAAACAACCGAAGTTAGCCTGTTGTTTTCGTGACGTTTTCTTTTTTTTGTTCCTTACGTAAATGAAAACTGTTACAGAAACATCATATCAGCGTCCTAAACTTTCTGAAACGTTTGCAGTGCTTTTGAGCAGTTATTAATGCGGGATTTTTTGGAAATTATCTTCTGGGGAAACATCTTCTTAGCACTTGAAGTCGGCAACGATTTCTAAGGTTGTATTTTATGTTTTGAGGAAGTCCCCATAGCGGCTTGTGCAATAAAAATCATCTTTCCTCCCAAATAACTGACAGTATTGTATGGAGTATGCATAGAGCTTTTCAAATATCTCCCATTTCTGTCCGCAATGCTATTTTAAAGTTATTTTTATCCACAAAGAGCAAAGGATTTTCATCCAATTATCGAACTTTGGAGAATTGAGCAATTTCTCGGCAACGCATGCAGCACGTGTCCTAATTAAGCATCAAAAATCACATTGGAATTTAAAGTGGATGACCAATGGAGTACTGCTCGTGGCGAACAACAAAAACAATCAAATAACTGTTCATTTCATCAACAGCAGTGGGATGGTGCTTTGTTTTCTTACTTTAGATGATCATGAAATAGATCATGAACAAGAGGCGACGAATCATTGCATACTCGATTCACGTGATACGATATATGCAAGTCGGATATTTTAACAGAATTGGTGGAGTGGAGAGGGGATTTTCCTCCAGTATATTTCTTTAACACGCGATTATCTTTTGTACCTTATGGGCCTCCTAGCGGCGTCCGTGGCACATGCGAGACGTTCGCGTACGATTCTATTTATTCAACTTGGTCAAATATTGACAGGGGAGCTTACAGTTAGAGATATAACATAAAGTGTTAGTAGCTAGTTCACCACAGCAGGCACTAACAGTTCCAACCATTCAACTGGACATTCGTCAATAAATTAGAATTGGAGAGGATTTTAAACTTCGTTATAGTAGTAGGATGGCAGGCTTTTTGTATGAGCATTAACAAATGAGAAGTTTGAACCAGAAACACACACACACACACACATACGCGCACACACAAACACACACACACAAACGCACACAGACACACGCACACACACGCACACACACACGCACACAAACACACACAGACGCACGCAGACGCACGCACACGCGCACACACACACAAACGCACACAGACACACGCGCACACGCACACAAACACACACACAGACGCACGCACACGCGCACACACGTACAAACACACACAGACACACGCACACACACACAAACAAACGCACACACAAAGACGCAAACACACGCAGACACACGCACAC
>JPKZ01000429.1:40014-92956 GCA_000803305.1 Toxocara canis | reverse complement strand
GCTAGATGTGCATATGCCATTGTATTGCGACCTGTGAACGTGTATAGCATATTGTTGTGTATATTTTCATCGTGTATGTATCGGCAAAACGATAGTACTGAAAAGTACCGACTTCAGAACAACGATAGCTAAACAGAATCGGTTACAGGGGATGGTATTGTCAGCCCTCATTCGTGCAAGGCCAAACTATGTGGCACGACTTACAACGGGGATCTCAGCTCTGGGATCGCCGCGCAAGCTCGCCACATCGTCCGCAACGCCACCAAAAACCAAGGAATTCAAAAAGGTAACTAACTATTTTATTCTACGTGTTGCCTGTGAATTATTTCAATCTCTCACCCAACCATTCAACTGGACATTCGTCAATAAATTAGAATTGGAGAGGATTTTCAACTTCGTTATAGTAGTAGGATGGCAGACTTTTTGTATGAGCATTAACAAATGAGAAGTTTGAACCAGATACACACACAGACACACACACACAAACGCACACAGACACACGCACACACACGCACACACACGCACACACACACACAAACACACGCACACAAACACACAAACACACGCACACAAACACACACAGACGCACGCACACGCGCACACACACACAAACGCACACAGACACACGCGCACACGCACACAAACGCACACACAGACGCACGCACACGCGCACACACGTACAAACACACACAGACACACGCACACACACACAAACAAACGCACACACAAAGACGCAAACACACGCAGACACACGCACACGCCCACACACACAAACAAACACACACACACAAAAACACAGACACGCACGCGCACACACACACAAAAAAGCAAACACACAGAGACACGCACACGCGCACACAAGTAGGATGGCAGACTTTTTGTATGAGCATTAACAAATGAGAAGTTTGAACCAGATACACACACAGACACACACACACAAACGCACACAGACACACGCACACACACGCACACACACGCACACACACACACAAACACACGCACACAAACACACAAACACACGCACACAAACACACACAGACGCACGCACACGCGCACACACACACAAACGCACACAGACACACGCGCACACGCACACAAACACACACACAGACGCACGCACACGCGCACACACGTACAAACACACACAGACACACGCACACACACACAAACAAACGCACACACAAAGACGCAAACACACGCAGACACACGCACACAAACAAACAAACACACACACAAAAACACAGACACGCACGCGCACACACACACACAAAAAAGCAAACACAGAGACACGCACACGCGCACACAAACAACCAGCTAGTTCACCACAGCAGGCACTAACAGTTAAAATGCGCAAACACTTGCGAATGCGTAGCATCACTGAAAGCAATTACCGCTTTCAGGATAAGCATTCAATGCACCGACTGAAAGCAGATGAGGCGTACATGGTCGGAAAAGGGCTTGCGCCTGTGGCTGCCTATCTCTCCATTCCAGATATTATCGATGTGGCATGCAGGGTGATTTTTTTAATCTTATAGTCTTTTCATGTCTCTTATCAACGCTAAAAGTAGCGACTAACTGATGTACGATCAACTAAATGGACTTTAGCTGTTTCGTCTTCCGTTTTCCTCTCACACGCATTCTCACTCCAAAGCTCTACTCTGCATCGCTGCCTTTTCCGGTGCCGATATTGAACTAAAAATGAGCAAATGTGTTTTGAAAACAATCCAACGATCGTCTAGAAGGCAAAACAACATATCGAGCTGGTTGTGTATGAGTGCCATTTTGCTTGGCGATATAGAACACTATGGAAATCATGCGAGAGTTGAGGAGTGATCATCATTAAATGACGTAATCTAAATCGAGACAGAACTGTAACGCCGAGCACCTTTGATGCACATCGTTATTCTGTACTTTAGATGTTGAAATTTTTGGCCGTTTCGCTCATGCTTTTGTCGATAAGTGTTTTAAGCAATACAATAGCATCAAATGTTATCTTTTCTTTCCGTATGAGCAAACCACCTCAACGCATTTCTCCAATGCTGAAAAGTGACCATAAAGAGCAGAATGGAACAAAAGAAACTCTCTGTATAATATACTATAAAAATTAGCAAATATTAATTTTCAGTGATTATTTGCCTCAGTATGACGATATGGATTTCAGAATGATATCGACGCGATTCACCCAGGCTACGGTTTCCTCTCAGAGCGATCTGATTTCGCGCAAGCATGCGAAGATGCAGGCATCGTTTTCATTGGTCCAGCGCCTCAAGTTATGGCTCGCATGGGTGACAAAGTAAATTTTGTTTGAGAAATAAAATCAGTAATCTTCGCACACATTAAGGCTTTGTTCACTTTGTTCGATTCAATGCTATTTTAATAACTGAGTCAAAATTGAGTCAGAGAGGTCCAAAACCAGAAATAACGAAGAGTTATCATCGTTCATTGAGGTGGTCAATAGAATTTCTTTAGGATCATATTTTATGACAAGATCTGAGAAGCTAGTTGTGGAAAAAACTCGAGGCCCGACTGTATGTAAGACAGTCTTTTATGCCTCTGAAAATCAATGGTATTGCTACGATGTCACTGCTGATCTTCTCTATCTTACCGACGTCGTTGTTCATAGTTGTCTCATGCAACAATATACGTTTCTGGCTTTTGAGAAGCAAGCTGAGATATATGCAAATTGTGCGCTAAGGCTGTTTGTAAGTCTGACCGGAAATTTTGTTCTAATCATTGTAGCCGCAAACGTTCTTTACTCACGCAATGAAGCCCGAATTTGATCAATAGCATGCCTATGTTGGCATGACATATAATCAACACGTCTCTGAAGGATAAGTATCCTACTTGGCTTTCACGTCTCTTCTGCTTTCCACACACGAATAATGACGACGAGCACTTTGCAGGCCCTTCATCCATACACATGTAAACGCATAGCTTTTTCTACTTCATTATGCACACATGGTACAAGCGCATATTTTCACCGCATTTATACTTACAGTCTTTTTTTCATGCTGTGCCGCATGTGGAACGGCTCTCACCTCATCCATACTAAGTTTTCGTTTATAGCCTCTTCTGTGTTGGTTGGTGGAACAAGTTAAAAAGCTTACCATAATATTAAACGACTTCCGCTTCCTTTAGCTCTAGCAAAAACGATCAATAAAATTCGTCCGAAAGCAAAACTACGAACGCATAGCTAGATACAAGCGATTTTATTTGACCCGCTATCAAATAGTTACTCTTGGGCAGTTGAACAGCAGTGATCCATCGATTTCTATAAGATCAAAACTGCTGATGTTCTTAGTGCCTATTTTGAAGATTTTCGTGTTCGCTTTTCCAGATTTTTGTACAAGCTGTAGTTAATACGCTGTAGATCACCGATCTGCGAGGTGCAAAAGTACTAGGACTATTCCAAAGTTCAATGAAAGGAATTGATGGTTGGAGCGATTAATCCGCTTCACCTGTCTTTCTCATCTATTTTTTGATGCTTACAACTCGTCGAGTAGATCATAGGCCGTTCCAAGATCTTAATTGTGACTCATTCGAGGTCACAGATTATGCCTGTGAATCTTGGTAGCTTTTCTGATTCGCGAATTGAAATAACCCGGACAGACAGGAACATGCATGCATGCACACACCTGCATACATAAATACTTACTTATGCGCTGGTATTTTTCGATGCTACAAGCTCAGACATGGTTTGCCCATAACGAGTTTTCGCTGCGACCAAAAACGCACGAAGGTGAACGTGGATCTTTCTTGTTTGCAATACAGAAAGCTTAACTCGATTACAGGTAGCAGCAAGATTGGCAGCAACGGAATCAGGTGTCAAGGTAGTACCTGGTACAGAAAAACCTGTGACGGACGTTAAGGAAGTAAAAGAATTCGTAAAGGAACACGGTACCCCAATTATTCTCAAGGCCGCTTTCGGTGGTGGTGGTCGTGGTATGCGACGCGTTGACAACGAAAAAGACGTTAGCTCATCATCATTCTACGAAATCTCTTTGCTTTTATAAACGCTTCTTTGTTAGAGGCTGTAAAAGATGGTCACTTTAAGCCGCACACATTCACATGAGGCACTCGAGTGTGTGCTTCTTGTGCCTGTTGCACATATGTTATTGTTCGTTTGCGTTTTAGCGTCCAATATAAATGATGTGAGCCTTACATTCTCGATTTACTTCGGACCTAGTTTTATGACCACTTTTGCGGTTTGTATTGTCGTCAAAATTATTCTCCGCTATATCACATGAAATTTCCTCTAATTCTATTACGCTGTATTTTACATGGCCTAATTATAATGAATAACATTACTGAAATAAGATGATTGGAACGTATAGATGTACAGTGAACTGTGTAAGGTTTCGTAGACATAATTTAGCTTGTAGCACAGTTCAAAGTTTCCGGTAGTTTAGTCGAAATTTACATGAAATCTTTGAATCGAACGATGAAAAAAGATTATGAGAGATACGGAAATAAGGCCGCACAAGAGCCATTCAGTAATATTTGATGTGAATATGAAACTCACTTTTAGGTGGAAGAGTCGTTCCATCGTGCCTACTCAGAAGCTCTTTCATCATTCGGCAATGGTTCATTGTTCGTTGAAAAATTCATCGAAAGACCTCGCCATATTGAAGTGCAAATATTCGGTTAGCAAAGTACAGCTTCTTCATGAATGCAGGCCTACTGGAAAAGGACATTCGAAGATGTTTTGATTCATTGATCTGTGGAGAATGTAAAAGTGTAGCATGTAGATTACAAGGATTTTTAAGAGGCTGCTTGGAATGAAATTTTTTTTTAAACATACAAATTGGCAAACATTGAAGACGACTAGAGTGAACAATTCGTGAGTATGAGTACTAGAAGAATTAATCGTCATATTCAACTTTTATCTTATCATCAAAGTTGCTTTAAAACAATGTTTTCTCGGATACAGATTTGATGATCGTAAGAGAGGACGATCTAAGCGTTCGGGTAGAAACCAAATTTTTGTTCGGTGATCATCCGATCAAGTAAATGAAGGATAGCATAAGAAAGTAGAGATGGTATAGAAAGTACCATTCGATAAAATTACTGTTATCCTTTCAACAAGTATTATGTGCCATCATTGATATACGGTTGAGGAATAATTTGATCAGCGATTCATTTGCAGGTGATAACTATGGCAATATTGTACATTTGTACGAGCGCGATTGTTCAGTGCAGCGTCGTCATCAGAAAGTGGTCGAGATAGCACCAGCACCAGCCCTACCACCAGGCGTTCGCGAGAGAATCCTCAACGATGCGCTCAGAATTGCTAGACATGTCGGATACAATAACGCCGGTAAGTTGTTTTGTCATTTCTAACTAAATATCATAATTGACACTGTAACTAACTGCGGCAATGAAAGTATAATCTGATCATTTCTGAACGATATCTTTTTATCTTCTTCACTAATGAAAGAGGTGCATCCGTTTTCCATTAGCAAGCTCATTTCCCTCATAAGTGCACAACAGCAAATCTAGTTTAATTTTTTAATTCTTTTGAAGATTCAGCTATGACAATTTTTAGTAGTTAACCTTCTATGAGTTCCGTTTTGAAATCTGCACCTAATTAAAGAAATTTTCATTGTCTACCAACAAATCAACAGCATTCTCTTCCGTTGAGCAGGTACGCATATGATGGATGGTGATCAGCATGCCTTCCCCTCCCTCGCCCCACTTTTTTTCTTCCCCACCCCCCTCTCTTCTTTGCTTGCACGTGAACGAAAGAATTGCAAAGTCTTAGATGGTTTCAGTAAGAGGTGTTTTCTCATCACAGGTGACGCACACTTGACATATATTGCCTGGGGGGGGGGGGGGGAGAGAGAGGACATGAGTGGCATTATTTCTTGAAGTTCTTGTGTTCACCTTATGTCGCTTATCACTTGCATTTGAGGGGCTTGGATCAAAACAGAAAGGTAATTTTTATAGTGTGGCGAAGTTTTATTTCAAAAAGCCAAATTTAGCAGCACTAATTATTTGGGCCTGTTTAGCACATATGAATTTGTTTGTTTCATATTTGCTCTAAAATATTGCGCCAAAAACAATATTGCAGCAACCAAAATCACTAGCAAAAACTGAGCTTAGCGAACATATTGTGTTGAAAAATTTTCTAACGTGGAATTATTACGTGAACAGTTCAATGTGCAGCGCTACGCAATTTGCATATTCGCTCCTTTTGCAACAACAATTTGCTTGTTTGCAAACCGAAAATTTATGCAAAATTTTGGAATGCAAACTGCACAGCACGCAATTGTTTGTTGTGCCCGCCTAAAATCGTACATTTTTTTTCGATTTTTATCACCTCTCTCTCTCTCTCTCTCCCCGTATTTGCAAATGTTGCATTCATGATTGCTTATGTTTATGTCACCCTTGCCTAACCGTGTTTTATGCTGCTCTAGACGATGTGACACGCATTGTGAAATTTACGGTGCTCACCAATACACAGATGGTTTAATTAGAGTATGCTAGAGGTTGCAACATGAGAGCATTTATTCGCTTTGAGTGCCTCTTCCAGTTTGACACTGTTCTCTGCTTAGAAACCTAGAAATCGAGCCCATGTCCAATATAGCAGCAAAATCCTTTCGGTAACCAACTGCACGCTGAGCGGATTGGTCAATGTAGCGAAATGGGTAAAGCGGTGCACGGCTATTGCAAACTTTTCGGGATGACGCTGTCAGTGTAAGTGAATGTAGGTTCACCACTTTGAAACACTGATATATTATGTGAATTATGGTGTGGATTGTATTTATGGTTACAGGGACCGTCGAATTCTTGGTAGATCGCAAAGGTAATTATTTCTTCATTGAGGTGAACGCTCGACTGCAAGTTGAACACACCGTCTCCGAGGAGATTACTGGGTTTGTTTCCGTTGTTGTTACCAGAATATAATATAAAATTTTTCTCAGACAGGTGACGCCTGTTTCTTTGTTTAGTTTCATTTCTTCACATTTCTCGTTTCATGACCAAAGGAAATAAATTATATAAATTCACAAACCCAAAGCATTGGCCGTCGCTATTTCCTCGCATATTTCAAATTTGGTTTCTTTTGAATGTAGCTTATTTGAAATATAACCGTATGCCTGAATGATATTTAGGAATTTTGCAGAAGCGCATAATTGTGTAATCGCTTTCGCTTCAAAGGAAATCACCTTTCCTCTCTATATATTTAGGTCTTCCTCATGATCACGATGTTTTGATACCTTTCGTTCTCAGCGCAAAATAAATTGAAGTTATAATTGTCCACCCTGGAGCGTTATATTGTTCAGTTGTGGCCAAAAATTCGGAGTCATGCACTTCGAGACCTGCTTTAAAAATATGAGAAACCGTCGACAGATGCAGCGGCAATGTCCCTCGTGAACAATCAACGACCATTGGCTGAAATGAACTGCAAAGCGAGTCTCAATTTTCATTTTTGAAGAAATTAGTGCGGAATTTCATTGGCTAGCAGTTGGTGATGCGTGAAAATGAAAACTGTGAACGAAATGGTAGCCTTGTGCTCTCATTAAATTTCCATGCGGAATATCACCTCCTCCCAGCTAATGAACGATCGTTGTTCTTTTTATTCCCTATAACGCCCCAATGACTATTTGAAGTCTCTCATCTGGGCATTGGATGTTGCTTGCAAATACACAAATTATACTCGTACTGCGAGACCATTAATCGAAATTTGAACCGCACAATGCAACAAGCTTACTGCATTCATATATCCTATGCAACGATGACTTCAGATGAAAATTTATCGCTCAGTTTTTGGCGATTTTTGGTCACTAAAGCGTTTTGTTTTTGTCGGCATTTTCTCTTTCGTATGGCAAAAAAACTAACGTTTCTGAAAAGCGATGAAAACGATAATTCTTAAGAAGCTAGAAGGGAGTGAATCAAGCTTTATAAGTTGGCATATATGACGCTGTCGATACGTCAAAAAAAATGTTTTCAATTTCTTTTTTCCTTTCTAAATGTTAAGTGAAGAAATCTTTAATGAACGGCGAAAATATTGGTTTCTCAATTCGTACCTTCCCCCCTCTTCTACTGTTTTCAGGCTGCTCTCAGGGTTTTTTTCGGCCAATTCAAACTACACGTGCACTATTTTCAGTTATATTGTTCGGAATTAATAAACCTATCCGTGAATTTTCCGATTGTTGTTTTTTTTTTTAAGATTTCACCTTTACACTTATTGTTCTGTATACTGTAAGTGAGCAAAAATCTGCGCACATAGTCGCACATAAAAATCGTTAGCGTTAATTTTATGATGAGCATCGAGGGTCGATTGATTGCCTATGCGCCAACCGAATGACACTCTCGCGTGCGCTTTGACATGCGAACGGCTGCCATTCTCTGTGCACTGTTTGGCAATAAAATTCGTCTGCAAGTGCAATTTTGTGTTTACTGATTAACGGCTTATATACTTGTAACGTCTCCTTTCAGTCCATTGCAGTCATCTGATCGTTTTAAAATAAACTGAAAATTTCATGAAAATAATTCGACGTTTACTTTTTATCGGTGAAACTGGCTAACGGGTCTTCCTCTTTATTCTGTAAAAGCGCTCACAGTCACCAAAACGTACGCAATATTGGAGCTTGAAAGAGATGATAAAAGTGCGTTATGCCAACGCAAGGCGGCTGCGCTATGAAGACGACCCATAGTGTGGTAGTTCGTGAAATGCATTCGGGCAAGATTCTGGATGAGAGACGACCGCTCATTTGATGATCGCTTTGTTATCGAACCATTTTCTAAGCAAACAACTCTTTAAAATAAGCCTAAAAGTAATGCTGAATTGTCGCCTACTTGAATCGATATATGCATTTTTTTAAGGAAAAAATAATAATTCTAAAATTATCTCATTGCGTTGTCTGCGCCTGAGTGATGAAGCCGCTGCATGCCTCATTATTGTCTTCATCGAAAAAATTATCGTCTTCTTTCGACGTATTCGACCGACCCTTCATTTTTGCTTATAATTGGGTATTTCTGAAATTTTTCAGAGTTGATTTGGTGCAAGCACAAATTCGTGTGGCAGAAGGCAAACGTCTACAAGATATCAAGCTATCCCAAGAGGGTATCCACGTCAACGGATGTGCTATTCAATGTCGAGTAACAACCGAGAATCCGGCACTTGGTTTCCAACCTGACTCAGGACGAATTGAGGTAGTTTTTCTACTTTTAATAATTACATTCAATTTGTGAGTACTTAATACTCATTAAAACGCTTTTTATAAAGAGGTTATTCGATGTAAGTACAATTGCAGAATCTTATAATCATTACTGCAAACCACCTCGCACCTAAAAAACAACCTGTTTCAAGGCGAATTTAGCATTACTGCAATTGTGTAACGTTTTATTCATAAACGTGCCCTATCGAATATCCCTTTAACACCTAAAATTTTGTACCGAGACGTTTAGGGCAGAACATATGCAGTCACCATGGAGAAACCTTTTTTGCGTTATTTTTAAGCACAGAATAACAAGCAACGCTGTGAAAGCGGGAAAGAAACTTACTAGATGCTCAGAATTCTTATGCTAGCGATTTTTTTTTAGGTGTTCCGGAGTGGTGAGGGTATGGGTATTCGTTTGGATTCGGCTTCAACGTTTGCTGGTTCGATCATCTCACCACATTACGATTCGCTGCTCGTCAAAGTGATCGCACACGCAAGAAACCATCCAAACGCGGCATCGAAAATGATTCGAGCGTTGAGGGAATTCCGTATTAGAGGAGTCAAGGTACCATTATGATTCTGTATGGTACAGAACTTTAGAAACTAATAAGGCGCCCGAAATAGCCTACGGTATGAGTAGATTTTTTCAAACGAAATCCTTGGACCAATTTTGCCATAAAGATTCCCAAGCAAGGTGAAATGAGTGGATGTTGTATACTAGTGAATTAGCTCAAGCAATAGCGATTTATAGAGTGATCCGTTCAAGAGGCACCTCCTCTACCAGCGGCAGATCAGCATCGCATAACATTAGAGGTATCTGCATTGAGTCACGACGTTTGTAGTGTTGGCTGCCTTCCGCGTAAATCAAAAAGTAAACACTTTATTGTGTTAGGATAGGGGAACCATATCTTGTAGTCGATTTCAAGTTTTCTGCTAGCGCAACTGTTCACAAATGAGCTGTAAGTAAGGTCGACGAGTAAGCTTTGATTTTTGTATATATTACAGACGAACATTCCGTTTTTGCTAAACGTACTGCAACAACCGTCGTTCTTGGACGCTTCAGTCGACACTTACTTCATCGATGAACATCCTGAACTGTTCGTTTTCAAACCAAGTCAGAATCGAGCACAGAAACTTCTCAGTTATTTGGGAGAGGTTGCTGTCAATGGACCAACTACACCATTGGCCACTAAGCTGATGCCTGCACATGTCAGCCCTCCCGTACCGACAATTCCAGCAGGTCAGTTATACGCGGAGTCAGTGAATTAAATGGAAATATTTGGGAATACTACTGCACTCAGCATTTCCGAAAGGAGGCGACAGAAGGCGGGCGGGAGAGGGGAATTAACTCGTTCAGATAGTCAACCCAGAGAGGCTCTAAATGAGAATATTGAAAGTTTAAAAGAAAGACTAAATTTTAGTAATAAATACAAAATTTTGTTTTCTAATAGCATATTTTTAGCGTTTATGGGTTTTGTTACGTTTTTATGCGAAGGAAGTCGTACCTGATCGGAACGCGATCATTTTCTGCCCCAACAAGCAATTGGGTATTTCGACTGTCGAACTTCCCATTTTCGGCATGTCACTCGATGAACGAAAACTTAAAGCGTTCATTAAATTCGTGTTCAGCCAATTTCAGACTTTACTAATACCTCGTTAGATTTTATAGTAAACAGACTTATCGGAATCCATAGATGTGCATGAGAAGCTGAAACATTTGTGAATAAGCGAGCACATCATGCATATTTTGCGGCAATTCATTTCGAGTTGCCGACGTCAGATATTTGTTGTTGATAAGAATTCTTATGCCCTTCACAGATAATGTGACCTTCAACATTTACTATGTGATTTGTAAGAAAGCACCATAACACAATATTTAACTGTCACTTTTAAACATAGGATCATAAAATACGCATTTTCACTTGCTTGTTCCCAAGGGTATAATGGGGACGCAAACAGCAATTCAGGCATATTTCATGGCCATAATTAATCGCGCAAGCCTTCGTCGGCATGGGGGGAGTTTTCACGACTTATGCATGGTATTCTCTATCTATACGTGCACCGATACCAAGGACAGTTTGGATACCCGTAGAAAAAGGTGGCAAATAGTTGCCTCCTACTCTCCTCAAAGTGTTATGACTTTTGGCAATTTTCCCATCTGAAAGCTAAAACAGTATGGCACGGAGTTATAGGAAAGGTCATTTCTCTCACCCCTACAGTGTAAAAGCATGAAGTATATTGGTTGTTACTGGTTCAAATGTGAACGATAATCGATTAGGTCGTTGAACATTTCTGTTATTTAGGCGCATCTCCACCATACGGTTTCAAGGATTTGCTGAGGAATGATGGTCCGGAAGGCTTCGCGAAAGCAGTACGTAACAATCCTGGATGCATGATAACGGATACGACTTTCCGTGATGCACATCAGAGCTTGCTTGCTACTCGAGTCCGAACGTATGATCTCGCCAAAATTGCCCCATACGTGTCACATGGTCTCTTCAACCTGTTCTCTATGGAGAACTGGGGAGGTGATGCTTTTCATATTCGTCATTCAATGCCTATGTAACTTGATCGTTCGATCGTTTTTCGAACAGCGGATTGCGGGCCGATCAATTCAGGAAATCGCGATATCAAAACTAGCAGCACACTGATGCATCTCTGTTCTCTTTATTCATGAATGAGCAAAATGTTCATGAACCTACTAAAAAGGTGGGAACAGGCCACTGCAATTGGGCTTGATATACACATTTCCTGCCAATGAACCATACCGATAAACGACTAGGCCAACTGGAAACGTCCGCTATGGCCATGAGCAGGAAAACTGTATTGAAGCATGTGAACATCAAAAAAACGAATCAAAAACATAAGACGCATTCCGAATATCCATGCATGAGGCGCGCACCTTGTGAGCGATGCAAATGCAAGCGAGCGCTTGCGTTAGACATGCTTCATTTGCCAATTATAAGGCGCCTATTTTACGTCTCCAATTTGCAACGTACGACAATAACGGAATTCCATTTACCGAATAAACGTTTAAGGAGCAACTTTTGATGTTTCGATGCGTTTCTTGCACGAATGTCCTTGGGAGCGTCTCGAGACACTTCGCAAATTAGTGCCCAACATTCCTTTCCAAATGCTGCTTCGTGGTGCAAATGCAGTTGGCTATAGCAGCTATCCAGACAACGTTGTCTACAAGTAAGCAGTCATTGATCACTTCGGAAGTAATGATGGAAGCAATTCTTCAAAAAGCGGCATCTTAATAAGACGTCTTTAACAGCTTTATAGGATAGGGAGGCATGTGGGAAAGCACATCAGACTTTTTTTGTCAAACAGCTTTCATTTTATCGTAGCGGAAATGAAACAATGCAGGTGCTGTCGAAAAGGATATCAAAATTATAATTACAAATTAAGCGGCTCTTAACAGTTTTGAATGGCGGAAACTTTAACCTTTAGAAAGCTGTCTCGTCGATTATTTGACACTCTATCAAATCAGAAACATGATTCTAAGGCCATCTTTATAGGACATTAATACAGAAAATGGTGCGTATTGAAAAAGAAAGGTGCAACCGGCACTTACTCGCATCTCACATTATTGTTTTGTTAGGAGCACTGATCTACGTTTCGATAAACGTGGATAATTTCTGCTGAAGTCAATTGCTTACAGATTCTGTGATTTGGCCGTAAAATGTGGTATGGATGTTTTTCGTGTGTTCGACTCGCTAAATTATTTACCGAATATGTACGTTGGAATGGACGCAGTTGGTAAAGCCGGAGGTGTTATAGAAGCAGCCATTTCTTATACCGGAGACGTATCCGATCCGACGAGAACCAAATACGACCTCAAATACTACGTCGATATCGCCGAAAAATTGGTCAAAGCAGGAACGCACATCCTCGGTATTAAGGTAGAATGCGCTTTATGGTGTTGTGTGAAATGAGAACGACATCGAATTGAAAACGTTGGATGCATACGATGGATGTTTTATGTTTCCGATTTGCTATCGCCTCAAGAAATTTTGCGCAAGAAATTTGAGAAGCAGCGTTATTTTTTTTTTTCAAAGTCATTATAGCGCAAGATCATGAAGGTTTTCAGTTTTATAGCTGTTTCAAACACTAAATACATGTTTGCTTTATAAAGAGAGTCATGAATCATGGGTAGCTCGTAGATCAGGGAGCGTGCTGAATATATTCTTATCCATTGTGGCATATCATTCATATGGTTGTAAAATATTCATATGGACAGCCATTAATTATATTAAGTTAGAAAAGATGATTAATAATTAAGACGTTTCACTCAGTATTTCTGCTAAAGGAGCGTTTCCGACGAACTTAAGTTGTTGGATATTTGAAGTTTTCTGTAATTTAAACAAAAAGTAACATAGACTTATTCTGACTTAATAACGTTTTCTCGGCAAACTTGTCAACGGGTCGTACAAGTTGAAAGATGTTGAAAGAAATATTTATGGAACACTTACCGTAAACTGAAATATCGGTTTGCTTTAGATGCGTCAACTTCGCCAAGTGTTTTTTGAGATGGAATCAATTTAAGGACATGGCCGGTGTGTTGAAGCCAGAAGCGGCGAAACTGTTGGTAGGTACATTGCGTGAGAAGTTCCCCGATGTTCCGATCCACATTCATACACACGATACGGCTGGCGCGGGAGTGGCATCAATGATCGCATGTGCACAAGCGGGTGCTGACGTGGTCGATGCGGCAGTTGACAGCATGAGTGGTATGACCAGCCAGCCAAGCATGGGCGCAATTGTCGCATCGCTTGAGAATACTCCCTATTCAACGGGTTCGTCAGCTGTCCATCTTGCGCGTCTTTCTTTTCGCTTCCGGCCAAATTCGGACTGGCCATTTGCAAAGAAATTGTGAACACACTGAGTAAAGGTGAATTTAGCAATAGCGAAGATCAACGCGAACCACTGACACAAACCTATCATATCAGGGCTTTCAAAGCAAAATTCAGCGCCATCTGATGTAAAGCCC
This sequence comes from Toxocara canis, assembly GCA_000803305.1. Lineage (NCBI taxonomy): Eukaryota > Metazoa > Nematoda > Chromadorea > Rhabditida > Toxocaridae > Toxocara > Toxocara canis. The sequence continues at coordinate 78,799 of JPKZ01000429.1, read as the reverse complement.
TACAATTGAAAAATGGAAACTTAGCCTGCAAATAAAGAATCAGTTTCGTTTTTTTCGGCGAATAAATTAGATCCGATAATTTAGGATAGCCGTAACAACTGCCACTGGAATAATTGACATTATGGGGGAGCCTATGACATCTGTGTTATTCTCTTCGGGCTCATATTTCAAACGAGATGGTTTGGCGGTTGAAGTGCATTCGAAATGTTTTCTTCTTAATGTTGTTCTTGAATTAAGGCATTAACCTGGATAACGTTTCGCGATATAGTGCCTATTGGGAGAGTGCTCGCCAACTATATGGACCATTCGAATGTGCTGTTACGATGAAGAGCGGTAATGCGGATGTGTATAAGCACGAAATACCTGGTGGCCAGTATACGAACCTTCAGTTCCAGGCAATCTACTACTTGTAAAAAAAGTTGAATGAGCATAGAGGATTTCCAAACTGATCGGTATCCCATTTCAGGGCAACCGTATGAATATAGAAATACAGGCATCAGCCTTATTAAGGTTGTTACAAGTATTGGAAAGGAGCCAAGACGGTAGTCAACTTTATCGTCTACTGTCAATCTTTTGGAAAAATCCTTTTCAAACAATTAACTACTTTAAGAGCTTTGATTTGTGCGAAAGCAGCAAACGGTCCAGTCAATAGAAATTTTGACTTGAGAATTCTTGAGAATGGTATGCCTTGTCGAAAGACTTCTCATCTTATCGCCGGAACACTTCTGTGGGATCTAACGTATTCACCACTATTAGATAGCCATGCGAGCGAGTTCTTTGAAATACGTTTTTAAACAATGGCTTTGAAGCTGTTCGTCATACTTACTAGCAGCATCTGATTTGCAGGCATTCTCGCTTGGTCTTGCCGAACAGTTCGATGAGGTCAAACGCATGTATCGTGAAGCAAATCTTGCACTGGGCGATCTTATCAAGGTTTGCAACTGCTTGTTGTAGTATTTTCTTTGCTGTTCTTCTTTTGTATGTTCTGAAGATTTAATGGAGATTTTAATGCAAAGAGGCCTCGTCCTTCCCCTCTGCGCTTGTTTTCGCCCTATTCGACAGACCAGAATCTAGCGAAAATTCTCTGTTACGTTCATGGAATCAAAAATATTGTCGGTAACCTTTCGAGAGAGCTTCGAACTTTCTTGAAAATAGGTATTTGTCATTTGCAACTCAAGCATAATCAAGTCTTCCCCTTAACAACAATAGTCAGATGGACTGATCAAATCTAGATGAATTCTTTCACAAAATTTTCTCCAGAACTTGATCACAAAAGTTTCCCAATTTAGATTACTTCAGATAAATATTTAGAATTAAAAATATTAATTCTTCGCCTTAGAGGTTAGTTTGAATTCTAGTTCTCGAGCTTGAAAAGGGCCGATTTTGCAGACAGACGTTCTCATTATGTATGCAGCGAGCTTTTTTCATACTAGCACATACTGTCCTCCACTTATTAAGTAGTTATTAATCGTCGTAAACGTTAATACTGTTTCGTCCAATTTACAGGTTACGCCATCGTCAAAGATTGTTGGTGACTTGGCTCAATTCATGGTACAAAACAAGCTCACCCGTGAGACTTTGGTTGATCGTGCCGATGAACTTTCGTTCCCGAAATCGGTTGTGCAGTTTATGCAGGTTCGTTGAAAGTCTACTCTTGTAAAAATGAGACGTTTTCTCGATCCACTTATGACTTGCACACATATTCACTCGAATAACAGTTAAACATTGTTTTTGAATTGGAGGGCGATTTGCATCAGGACGAAATCAAAGAACAGGCCTTATGGGTAGTGAAGGCGCACATACAGGCAGAACATTGCGCAGATACGCTTTTTTTTTTCGCGCAATGCTTCACTGCTGAATGAACACTGTAAGCGTATCGTATTTCAAAAGATATAGGCAGCACGAAATTTTTTGATGAATTCTATATGATTAGGCGTTTCAGTGTCACAAAGATATATTTAATATACGATTTTAGGGTCTTATTGGGCAACCTCCGTACGGATTTCCTGAGCCACTTCGTACGAAGGTGCTTCGTGGCCAGCCTAAATATGATGATCGCCCAGGTGAGAATCTGAAACCGATTGATTTCGACAAGCTAAAAGCGGATCTCGAGAACAAACACGGAAGGACACTACGGTATGCGTTTTCTTGTCGCCACGAACCTCTTCCTTATAATTCTAACGCGTGCATACGATATCGCAAATTCTATCACGTTTACAGTCAATGCCGGACGACGGCCATTTGGAAGTGTAAAACGCATACCGTATGATTACGGATGCGGAGCCTGTTTTATGTTAGCTGTAGTTCATCGCGCCGCACATATTACATTTGTTGGCTTTTTGATTTCCCATGAATTTAGTGCCGTAAAACTCGTTTAAAGCGAATCTCAATCTAAGCGCACTTCACACATTTAGTGAAACTTCTTCTGCTCGGTGTAAGCCGTTACTATATAACAAACTTTGTTCCTAAAGTAGTTCGATTCGATGAATTCGAGCAGTTCAGGCAACAATATAAATAAAAAAGATTTCTTCGGAATCCGCTATAGCTGAATGGGAATGTTTCAGCGATGAGGATGTAATGACATCAGCAATGTTCCCGAAAGAGTTCGACGAGTTCGAGCAGTTCAGACAACAATATGGCCCCGTCGACAAACTTCCTACACGACCATTCTTAACCGGTTTGTTTTAATCTAGTTTTCACTTTGTAAATATTCTTTCTTATTCTATTCTCATGATGGCTGAGGTCAGCTGATTGTTGACCTCTGTCGTTTTTAGCCGAAAAACTAATAGTATTTTTACGAATTAGTTTTGCATATATTATTCAGATTTGCCAAATATGCACATACAAGCAAAGCATGTTTATTTTCGAAAACATTCAATACAGAATGTGATCGTAAAGAGAATTATAAGTTGTATTTCATTTCGGGATCGAAAAATACTCTCTTCATTTCGATTAATGCAGCATTGTTCCACAGAATACATAAGCGAAACCAGAACTATAAAGCAATGCAAATACTCGGAGGAAATATTCAAATTTAGGTATTGATGTTGCCGAAGAGATGGACGTTGAAATCGAACATGGCAAGACGCTTGCGATACAGTTGCTAGCAGTTGGCAAATTGAATGTCCGTGGAGAACGTGAAGTGTTTTTCGATTTGAACGGACAGATGCGAACTATCTATGTGCAAGACAAAGAGGCCTCCAAGGTGAACACGAATTCTTTTTTCACTTTTAGAGTTTCTCTTCATTTTGTTTCATCCAGTTAATTTCAACATCGTTCGACATTGAATCGATGCACTCACATAGATGCATCTCGTTTCTTTAACTGTTTGAATGATGCACGGATTTAGCACATCGTAAACTTAAGATGTGCGCCACACGTTCAGTGACCTCTTGGTATGCATTAAAAATATGGCTTGCGTCCTACGTTTTCGAATGGCTACAGCTTCAGAACGATAATGACTAAAGGATCAGTAACGAGCTGAAAAAAGGACTTCTAGAAGTATCACGTTGTATGTCAATTGCAGAAGCCGAGTTTTGCATAGTGTTCGACATTCTCAAACGAATGGGGTTCCAGTTTTTTTCATTGAAAAATCTGGAGTGTCTCTGTGAAACAGATTTAAGGAATCTCATGTGTTCCACACTTTCGTTAAAAATTATGCAAATACAAGTGACCTTAAGTAAGCCTTGACAGATTATGCTGGTTTTTTTAGCTTGAAATATGAAGAGACCGAGGTGCTATCTTAGATGGAGTACAAAAACAACGTAGGGGGATGGGGAAGGGAGAATGTTGATGATGATATGGCATGTCTTAAGGATGGCGAATATCGACTTTATCAGCAAGGAAGTGCGTTTTGTTATGCTTGTGGCCGTTATGGCTTGCCGCAATGATGATCGCACTGCGTCGTCGTTTAATTAGAGCTTGGCTAACGTGAAATTTTAATGGATATTGCGATTATTGCATACATATAAGGCGCCAACTGTGCACTTGGTCTATATTGATTTTTGACTGAACATCCGCATTTAGAAGCACATAATGTAATGCTACTCCTTCCCTCGATCCACCATCAAAAGTCGCCAATGCATATAAAATTGCGTTGAAAACTGTACATGCAATGTGATGATGCCTTTATGATAATTTGAATCTTATTGACTTTGACTCGTAATATGGAAAGAGGTGGCAAATGAGGAAGTAAATTAGCGGCTGACTTGTTATTTCGCTTTGCCATTTCATCCAGCCACTGAACATCGCCATAATGGACAAACGTTGTTGACAATTTTCGATGAAATAATTTGTAATTAATCGTTGTCATTGCCAAAATATTTTCGGAACGATGCATACAACGGAACGATGATTAGCGACTTCACATATCCCTTCGCTCATAGCTATGTTCGGCTTCTCATAAGCGTATTTGACACTTTTTTTTTGTGTGCCTAGATAAGCAACGCCAAATAAGTCATCAACGGTTTAACTTTGCCTAATCGAGCTAATTGTTTTTTCTAAAAAACAAGTTGGCGTTTTTTTTTCATCTTTAGATTAGCAAACTGAAGTTGCTCTGAAATGGAGCTTTAAGCATGAAAAGGCTTAACCATATCCTGCCACATGATATGTCAAATTGAGTTTTTGTATATCTCAGGGGGCCAAATGTATTACTGGCAAGAGATACATAGTAGCGGTTGAAAGAGATGAAATTACACCACTGTTCGCCGTTTCTGAATATGTTCTAAAAGGTTACCTTTGGGTCACTTCACAAAGAAATATTCCAGGATTTTGCCAGAGGGCTTGAGTTGAGAAAAGGGAGGGGAGTGAGAATTGCAAATCGCATATCGTATGAGGTGACTAGCCGAAAATGGTTTCCGTTTCTCATTCAAATATTCATAGGCGTTCTTTTGGTGAGTGCCATAGCGAAATGAGCAGAAAAAAGCGTGCCGCACCGATCATCCCATATATTAATCAAGATCCCATTCAGCTGCTTTTATGTCATCGTTTTTTTTTTCTTTTTTGAAGTGTGAATAAAGCGTTTTCGATGTGAAACAATGCGGCTGCTAGGCCAATTGGTTGATTGTTGCAAACAATCATTTCAAAAGATCATGTTTTTTTTTTCGACGCTGAATGCGAATTTTGCGAAATTTACATCGCTTTTTATGGTGATGTTTTGGTGATCTGTTTGATGCTATTGAGTGATGCTAATCTAAGGAACCCTAAGTAAGGTATGGATCCTTAAGAAGGATCCTTAAGAAGTAGGTTCGAAACGAGCATAAATTGAAACGCTGTTTTGAAAGAAATGCACCACATTTAGTTAGCATCCGTGTAAATACTATAGCAGCGAGCAGATGCTGTTCTCATGTATTTCTTCCAACATTATCATTTTATTTCAATCGCTTTCTTCCTGTGCCCCTTGCACGCCCTCCCCCTTCTCCATCCTCCAGTCAATACCAAACAAGGCTAGCATCCATGTAGAATGCTTGCATTTTTTGTTTTGAGCAAGGCATGTAATGTCTGAATGTTGGTTATAAACACGACTACAATAGTCATCAAGATGAGGAAAAACCGTTTTCTTCTTTACGTGAACGAGATCACATATCTGCTCTAGTTTATACTGATATAAAATATCGGCCGTTCCAATCGTCCGGATGAATGCTTTCTTCGATCAGTGCTACTTAGCTTTTCAAGCGTGGTTCAGCGATATAACCTAAAACGTCCTATGGATGCAGTCTTTAACTTTGCACCTTATGAACAGTGGTTTTTTTCATGGGATGGAAACGTGCATTTTTTAAGAATACCTTGTGAAACGTTCACATTCCAGGAAATCGTAACAAGGCCGAAAGCCAAGCCTGGCGTACGCGGGTCAATTGGAGCGCCGATGCCAGGTGAAATTCTCGAGCTGAAGGTGAAAGAAGGTGAAAAGGTAGAGCCGAAAACGCCACTGTTCGTGCTATCAGCAATGAAGATGGAGATGGTAATCGACAGTCCAATCGCGGGTACCGTTAAGAAAATCTACTGTGACCCGAAGACACGTGTTGCTGCCGGAGATCTGGTCGTTGAAGTTGAACCTTAAACCGCAAGGTTTTCAACTGAAGTGGACCCTTTTCAACTCAGATGACCTCTAGATTTTGCTTAATTTAGTACAGTTTTTAAATAGCCATTTGAAATTCAATGTAATAATTTGAAAATTATAAAGTGAACTTTGTGCACAAAATTTCTTTTTCGTTCAATAAGCTGAGATTCCTGTTTGAAAACGAGTTCGACAATTTCTCTCAAATGTAATTTGCGTTACAAAAAGATTTCAAATTATTTTTCCCAGCTGTTTATTAGCAAGAGTCATCAGTGTATAAGATTCAATTTGTTTCTCGAAGAAATTATTATCTGGTAGAAAATGATTCATACAAAGAAATACAACGAAATCTTTTGTGTTTACACTAATCAAATTAAGATTTATGTTCATATCTCTCTTTAAAGACGATAACGAACGGTCGATTAATCGTCTTAAGATGAAATTCTTTTGCGAAAGAACGTACAATTTGTTGTTTGCTGTTTTCATATGATACTAACGCGTTGTTATTGCGTCATTTCCAATGATCATTTGCTATGTTTCTTTATATAAGGGGATTGAAAGCGCCATAAGAATCCGAAAAAAAAGCTTGCATAAATAGTTGTCCTTTTATCGGTATCTTGCCTATTGATTAGAGCTGATTTTGTACTTGAAAGAAATCAAAAATAAAATAGTGCGTGCTTTTTTCATAGAATTTTTCCAGAAAAAATATAGAGAGGATAAGTGAAAGAGAGTGGAGAGAGAGGGGGATAGGGGCAGAATGAGGGGAGTAGCTTTAATGAATAAGCACCGTCGAGGTAAGTATTGCACGTTTATTGTAGCCGACTGCTATAGTGTAATGGGTAAAACGGGTGTATCATAACGCTCCCACTTGGTATGGCCTTTCAATAATGTTGCTTTCATCAGTCGCTTATCTTCTTCTATAAATTTCCTCTAGCAAATATTTTGCTTTAATGTTCGCCTATGCGACTCGATGGGAAATGGCTGAGGCATATGGCGCTTATACGTCTGTGATGTTCGACGTAAACTCCATACTAAGTACTCATTATGCCCAATTGTCTATGATAATGCCCTACGATGTGCTCATATCTTTTTTGTATGCCTCAATACATGTGTTTGTCCAATTGCTCAGTTCGTTGACTAATTCTTCATCATGATATCATGATAGTATATCTGGTAGTGATATTATGATAGTATCGTGATAAAGTATATCATGATATCATGATATACTTTATCATGATAGTATATTTGCTTCTTATGTGTTGTCTTCCAATAGGTTCTGAAAACTGTATTGACGTTTCGTTCGTTCGAATAATTCAATTCGTTTAGAGTTTCGTGCAGTACATTGATTAGTAGTCATTTTCATTAGTTACTCACTTTCATGTTTGCTCGACGGTTTGAGTAAAACGTGAAGGATTGATTGTGCGAACGAAAATGACATTAAAAATTTCGAAAATATTGTCATTGTTTTGCACTATGGAGTAGCGCCTTTTTTTTTCAGGTCAACACCGTTCATATACTCCATCCTTTGAATCAACAATAATTCAACTTTAGCAATATGAAGTCAGCGGCAATATTTCGAAATTTTAAGTTGAAACGAACGAATATCTAACTAAACCTGTATGCCACCATTTCGATTTCGTTGATGTGGAAATAGTGATAGCTTTGTTCCTCAACTGTTTCGTTCTTGTCCCTAATCTAAAGTATGGCAAACTCATACATGAAGGAAATGAAAAAGACAAACAAACTGAAATATTTTCAACCGTGTAAAATTCGTGTGCAACTCTTCTAATTTGGCTCGTTTTCATAAGTCCATTATGACTTGTCTTGGTTGTTTCTGTCACGAAACACAATGCACATTGTCAAGTCCATAAATCATTGTGCTCCATTTTTTCGAGCAATCATCCAAGCTTGCAAAATGAATGTTGCAATGAAATAAAAATTAAACAAATAATATGAACAAATGACAACATACACGCATTTTTCATTCAACTAATGATACTTGGCCACCACCATTGTTTTCGATACAATTAAGCCTTACTGAAGTCCTCTAAATGTTCAACTAACATTTCATTGTGCTGCAACAATATCAGACTTTTATGGCGGAGTAGTACTGTTCGACACTGTAGACATACAATCGAATCGAATCGAATCGAATCGGATCGGATCGAATCATTTTTTTAGTCGATAGGCAATAACTACATTTACGACAACTACAATAACAATAACGATACTGCAAGCTTTCATTTTACTGCATACCGTGCAGATGTAATCTCCATCTAAAACGCTCAGGTTGCAAGGAGTTGTTAGTGAGTGCTGGTGACATGCACTGTATTATCATTGTGATATACCTCGATGTGTTTATGTGATGTGGGGATGTTCATTCGATGTCCTCGTCGACATCTCAGAGGATGCTCTGTTGAGAATGACTAATTAAGGGCATACAATGAGAGAGAGAGAGAAGCAAAGAGCTAACGATGGCCAACGCTGACCACATGTCAAAGCTGCCGGAGGGTGGAGAAGGCGGATCCTTGCCTGATTGTCCCCTGCATTGATACTGCTTTTCGTGGATCATTGGCAAGCAACATGAGTAGCGTATTCGTATTCGCATTTTGCGCTGAGGTGCCGCCCCCAGAAGCAGCAGCACGCTTTATTTTCACTCCGTAGCGTCACTGCGTGTGCACGTTTGTGTCCGTGTACGTACCCCCAGTGTGCAATATAATCGGTTTATTCGTTTTATTTGGTGGACTAACCGAGCTGTTGCAAAACGATACTAATTGTTGCACGAGTCAACGGTGAGAGCATTGTGAACAATTGCAGCGGCCGCCGATTCACTTTTTTTGTTCTTTTGATCGCTCGCGAACTGATTCAGTGCTTCAGTGGAACGACGACACACGAAGTCGCTTTCAGGTGACGCATGATGGCAGCATTGATTTTAACGAATAAATGAATGAATAACTTCGTCGTTGTCTTCCATCTGTTAGTTAGTTTCTTTAACAAGAATCGAGTCGGCGAGATACGGTTGCAACAAAATATTCTGCAAAATTTCCGGTGTCTATAGGTCTTTGATCGTCAGCGATTAATGTGGTTAATGGTTATGCTACGATATGGTCGAAGATGTATGTCTTCAGTTTATGTCCACAGTCACGCTTTGTGGAACGCATAGCGAGCATCGACGATTGCATCAGAAACTCAACGAAAGATACAGGCCTTTAAGCGTTTGCGAGATCATTCAGCGGAGAGATAGACTGAGCTGCAAACGCTGAAATCTTAAAGCTTGTAATTTTTCGCTATCTTTTGACAGGGTCGAACCGATTGTTGAGCGTTTAGAAGAATGATTCTGGAAAGCCGACGTGACGAACTACCTAAAATAACCGTTACGCTGTCATCGTGAAATACTGATGCTTTTAGGTTTCCGGAAAGCATACTTCTAGCAGCCAATTTGGCTGTACCATAACACTGTATTGGTTTGTGCGGCCGATTGTATTTCTCGTTTGAATTCACGATCATCACCAAGCGTCGTCATTGTGCATACCGCAAGCCGTGGTCGATCTGTTTTGTTGAGCAGCATTTCTGAAGACGGTTCTCGAATTGTGGAGTATTCGCATATTTCTGGCTATTTTTAGTAAAACGACGTTAAGCGAATGTGGAATGGCAAAGTCAACAGCTGTACGTTTTGAAAGTGGTTTAACGGTACGAGTACAACTGTTTGTAGTTGTAATAGTCGTCTTGCTAATTGCAGTTGCACTTGCGCTCATTTTCCTTCCGCCTTCATCCGTTCATGATGCACAGCGGATACGATCTGGCACAACTAAATCAATACCCAAATCTGAAGTGCAAAGCAGTGCATCAAAAGGGAGCAGCTCTTCGGATCGCTATATTCGTTTGCCAAGCAGTAATTTTCCAACATTATACACTTTAAAACTTCAACTATTCTTACCGTATCGTGAGGTGTTCGATTTTGGAATCAGAAACTATACGACTGAAGGTGATCTTCGTATCGATTTCAAGTGCATCGAATCTAACGATCGTATTGTGTTGAATGCGAAACACATTAATATCGATGCATCAAGTATTCTGATAGTGAACGACGTTAATCGTAGTATTTCCGTCGCTGCGATCAATACATATCGTTATGAACCGGACGATATTTATGCGATTGAATTTCGACTCGACTCGTTTCTCATTGCTGGCAACAGTTATTCCGTGTATTTAAAATATCATGGTCGTATAGGCGATGTATGGGCTGGTGGATTGTATAAGGCCGATTATGACATCGATGGGGAAACCAGGTTTTGTAGTTAACTTATGACTCGTTTTCTCTACAAATTTCATTTAAATTATACGCATATAATATTCTATTATGCTTCTCTTTAAGAACAATTACAATCCCATTATGATGCACGGACAAACAGTTATGCATGAATTCCGATAGAACAAAATGAGGTCACACAATCCGAGCAAAATTATTGCAAAAGTACTCTGATTTGCAGAGACAGAAAATATGGCGTACATGAAGAATATGTTTGATCAAATCGAGCAAAATCGTTGTGAAAAACGAACAAAAATTTTTCACCAGTACTTTGTGTTTTCCTCGAGAAGCTCACTTTGAAAAGGAAGCCATTAATTACTTCGAAATAAACGATATCTTTTGTTATGCTCATGCTCATTTCAATTGTTCTCTTGGATCCATGCATACACTTTTGTTCTCTGAGGTCTTAGCAAATCGAAACCGTTGATGCATGAGGCACACTTTTTACGCATGATGCGTGTGATAACGAGCGCTTGCATTACGTTTTTGAGTCGCTATGAACGTTGGTATCATACAGGTGAGGTGCAAATGTTTCATAATTGGGCGCAGTGAATATTCACATCGAAGGATGGGTTGCAAGAATAAGCGATGAACTAAATCCGAAATTCAGTGGTTGCGGTGGTCGATGGTTGTTGAAGCGTGCTGTGACCCCTCACTCATCTTTGCATCATGCTTTTTTCACGACTGCCCACACAACATTTATGTGTGTGCTGTTTGCTACAAAATTTAAAATACGGTGCCTTTTTTTGAATAGTTTGCGGGCGAGAAGGGAATTAAGAGCGCGTATCGTTATCTCGAACGTATTGATACACACGTCTGCGTGAGACTGGTTTGCGTCCATTCTATTCCAGTAATTTCTCTGTTTTCTTTACAATATACTGATGGGAGCGCGTTTAGATACAACCTATCATTTCATTAATTTTTTAATGCAACTTTTTTGCTCATCATGATTAGGTAACTCCTGTAAGGCATATAATAACTTCATATAAATCAGAGTCGAAAGTTATGTGAGCCAATTTAAAATTCGCATAGCATAAGAGAAGAAATGTGTGGTAATGTTGGGGACAAAAACAGCGGGGGAAACATCTGAAATTACTGCGCACAGTCTTAGAGTAAATAAATTTTGTAGCACATAGTTGGTGTCGAGAGCGAGAAATAGTACAACTCATTTGTGAACTATACTAATTTTTAACACATAAGTAACATTGTGATACAGAAATGCGAACTTAGTGATTAAACGAAGTTGCGGTTGTTTTTCAAACTGGTGCCTTTCTTAACTTTCATTATAGCCATTCAAAAAAAAAAAAGAGATTCTGTAGTTCCATAAAGTGTCGATCGTGTACCGTCGATGAGCTTGTGTATCAAACGAAATATGCTATCGACTCAGAAAAGAATAGATCAACTCATTTGATCTACTTTATTGATTTGAACAGCACATTTAAGAGTATCCTCTCATTAACGTTAACGTTGTATCAGTTGGAAAAAAGGTAATTTTAAATGGTTTTTCATGGCGAAGAGTCTGATGGTTTTGTGAAATTTAATCGAATGTTTAGTCGTTGGCCTTTAGAGATTGAAAATAGTCCAGATTAAAGCGCGTCTAACATGCCCATGTTGAGGTATTTATTCAAAGGGCGCAGAGCTAAGTTCATTACTTGAGATGATCATATTTCTTTTAAAGCAAAGTTAGGCCTATTTGATGCGGTAATGCTGAAAAGCGCAATTATGCATTGTTCGTCCTCTATGATATTTGCTTCTCGCAATATGCTTATTTCGAACAAAAGCAGGGATCATCATCATCATCTGAAATTTCACCTGAAATTCTGAGCAGGGACTAAATCGAATCGCTTGTTTCACTGCAGCAGTGATGATTCTCCTTTTGAATCGTTGGCTATTTACGATATCATCTCATTATGGTACCGCATCCTTAAACATGGTAGTTCGAATTGCGGCTGATTTATCAAGAATTGGGTGTGGTTTAAAAATGTGGCGAATAGCAGCCGCCTGTTGCACAAGTGCACGCTAGCCATTCGTGCCCTACTGACCACCGATAATACTGCACAAACAGGTCTTGATAATTTGATATATCCAATTAGCACCTCGTTTGTTCTAAACTGCTCACAGCATTTGCCGCTCTTTCGACTCCAAATGGGTGGCGCAATGTCGTTTTGCTGCTTGCTGTCATCACTGACATTCGCCGTTTTCAAAGTGCAAATGTCATATGAGAAACGAGCATCAAATCACACATATGCATCCTCCTCTCTCTTTTTCAATTTTTAACAAATTCTGCTTGTGCAGCAGTTTTTCGACAAATTTGGCAGCAATCAGTGTTTGACGAAATCCTGTGAGGCCCCTTTTCATCATCCCTAACCAATTCGATTTCTCATTAAAGGCGGTGGAAAGATTTGGAATGCACCAACGAGATCGCATATTTAGAGCACACGCTTCGAATTTTCTCTTTAATATTTATTTCCGATTTTTGCATGCATATTATAAGGACTGGAATTGCCTTGAAAATTATTGAATTCGCTGGAATTTCCCTTCACCGTTGCCAGGTGAGAAAACGTTTTGAACATATGTGGTTCGATTTTTGCAACTGTAACCAGCTTCACCAATATCTAAATAAATCAAGTCTGTCAAATTTTAAGTAGATAATAGGGAGCAATTCCCTTAAAGCAATTCATAACGTCGAAAAAATCGTTCTACAAAATTACGAGGACGTTTCGTATGAAAGTCTCATAAAAAGAGCTCTTGGAGCCCAATGGATTTTCACGTTTCCCTATCTCTGATTCGTATCCCATACATTTAGCTTAAATAATTTCAAATGTTCTTATTCGGCAACTTCATCTAACAGCAATTTTTAATGCTATGACTTTAAGAAGATTCTTCTTAAAGACTGCTACTGATATAAGTAATATTGAAAAAATTCTAGCGGCACTGATTTATCGATGAGGATTTGTGCAATGAAGGTAAATCGGAAGAGTAAGGTGCGCATATGTAAGTAAGGCAAGTGCAGCGGCTTTGCGTATATTTTGCACTTTATATTTCCTCTTGCTTCAATGTCTCTCACATTCATATGACATGTGTGCCTTTCGTCTTCTATTTATTATGACTTCCGGCAATCGAAACTTCAAGCAGAATGAGTGCTTTCAAGCGCACTACTGAAAAAAAAATTAGCGTTGAGTGGCATTAAATGGAATATACGATGCACAAAGTCGTTTCGTTGAGCGTTGTTCAGTGAGAAATCGTAGTTAATATGCGGTAGTCTTGTCTTGTATGTGACCGACACAACAGCAACCTGACACAACAGCAACCTTGTTGAATGCCAACGTATAAATTTAAAAAGACTATTAATAAAAAACGCCACATCGGTCTGGTGGTCCAAAATCTTACGACAAGAGGGATCTCACGTTCGTAACAAACTGCGACCGCATAGCGTATGAAAGTGGATGTATGGGAAACATGGACGAGAGAATTTTATACGGATATCAAAATCGAGAAATTTTTTGGTATGCGTATCTCATCCCTTTTCAACGGTAGGCATAGTAAACGGTTCCATTCGAGAGCGCACAAAACAAAAGGTATGCATGTATACGAGTCATTAAGGTTCGAGAATTGCCGATCGTTTCACAAGTTACTGGACTTAGCCCAATAAGGATGCTTCAGCACCGCCGTTATGGCACCGCCGAAGCCTTCTCTCAATAAAACCACAGGTGATGAGGAATAAGCAAAGATGCGTCGACATATTAAATAGGTCCTAGAATTCATTTCGATGCGAGTTTCTTTGCGGAGTATAGAAACTGTTTAGCGCTAAACCGAAATAGGAAAATAAAAAGTTAAGAAGAGCGACAAAAGAAAGATTCTGTTTCGACAACTGCATTTGTGCTACATTCCCTTTTGCAAACTAAATAAATGTTTTGATATCGTTAATCTTGAAAACTGTTTCCTTCAATCTCCTGAACAGCCAGCTAGCTCTCTTCAACAAACCACATCGCTGAGACGAGCACATCTCGTCGTCAAAAACTCCTTCCACAAAACACGCACATGCCACTATATCCGAGCGTCGAAATAGTGAAAAGGTGTCGAATATCTAAACCAAAATGGCGGAGTCAATGCGTAATGACCGTTTCTCGGCAATAAGCTACTTTAGTAGACTTTTGCGAACTCTGTAATTATACGATACTTTAGCATTTCGCCATGAGACACTTGCGCTCGCAAAAATTTGCATTGTTCGATATTTGCCAATGGTTTGGGTATTATGCACTCAGTTAAACACATTTCAATGATCGATTTGTGGTCAACTTGTGAGCTGAACTGAATTGCAGGACGCTTGCAGCGACGCAGCTACAACCGACCGATGCAAGCCGAGTGTTGCCATGCTTTGACGAGCCCGAGATGAAGGCGAACTTCCTCATTACGATTATTCATCCGGCTGGCACAACAGCCATCTCGAACTCACCCGCTCGACGAATTCGCAATATTTCGAGGTAGGTTTATCGAGAATCGAGGACCGAGAACAGCTATCATTCAGTCTTCTTCACAAATACACCATATCCCAGATGATATTCATATCTCCAAATTTTCAAACATTTTTTTTCCTGGGAGGCGTTTTATTGTTTTGCACTTTCTCCTATTTAGCTGAAAAATGATCGCGTAGCTGTGCTGTATCCTTTCGGTCTAGTTAGGCTCAGTTTGCATCTTTCGACTTCTGAAAGAGTATTGATGTGAAAAAGCTATAAGCTTTCATTTATTGCAACAAAGATGATCGCATTGTCTGCGAATGCATAGGTCAGATGCGTTGAACGTTGCAAAAGTGCGTTACGAAAGATTGCAGAAATAATTGCAAGCAAAAGTTGATTTGATTAATTTGTTGGTTAATTTTTGATTTTTGATTAATTTTTGATTTTCAGTTGATTAATTTTTGCAAAATAATTGCAAAAATTGCAGAAAAGGCCTGCCTACTCGTTGTTCACCTAATAAATCAGATTAGAAGTGCAGATCGAACGCATATTGCAATCACTAAAAAGGCAGTAATAATGTAGGCGTACTTCCGCTCTCGGTTAAATAACCATTCGTTGCAAAATAGGAGTGACGATGAACGACGGAAAATCTATATGTCCATTGAGGGCGCGAATGGGGTGTAAGGAATGTTGAGTTGCCAAACTGTTTGTGATAATGAAGCAATGCTGATTTCTTTTGAAAGATGGGCAATCGACGACTGGGCAACGGTAAGCTATAGTAGCGCCGATATGACTTCTGTAATTTTAAAGATCGGAATGGTTTTTTTGGATTCTGTCAAAACTATAGGCACGGTTTATTAACGCTATTGTTGGCTAAATTAACGATATTAACAATTATAAAGTGCCAAAGTTTGCAGTCATCGTTCCAAACGGCAATGGGTGATTGATTCTCCA
This sequence comes from Toxocara canis, assembly GCA_000803305.1. Lineage (NCBI taxonomy): Eukaryota > Metazoa > Nematoda > Chromadorea > Rhabditida > Toxocaridae > Toxocara > Toxocara canis. The sequence continues at coordinate 63,024 of JPKZ01000429.1, read as the reverse complement.
GAATTCGAAAGGAATCGTTTAATTTTTTAAAATGATGTGCTCCATAACAACTTTAGATTTCTAACGTTTACCTAAGGATAGCAAGAAGGACTTATCAAACATTATCAGATAGAATCGTTCAGACAACTGATAATGAGTCACAAGTCGCTAGTGAGGACCATCGTCGAATCGATTCGCAAAAACAAAACAGCACAAGCAAGTCAGACACAAAACAAGTATACATACGAAATCAATGAAAGAGGCATATTGCTGGAATGAACACCATTCAGTGGCAGCGATTTACCGAAACCTCAAAGTTGTCTATTGGAGCTTAAAATTTCAGGGCTTTTACATCATAGAGCACTATGAATTTTGATTCTAATCAGGCTTTGCTGGAACACCTTTGCATTCGGTTCGCTTCGAAGCTGCATTAAAAGCTAATAGTGGAAGGCAGTACTGACGATCTCGATAGTTAGATTGCATGAGTGGACTGTACACTAGTGATGTCAGAAGTTGGAAACGTTGCCGAATTATTCACTTGTTTCACTTATATCTGATTCACTCATAGAGTGCATCTGATTCGTGTCGATGGTTTCCAATGAAGTGATCGCATCGTCCAGCAAAACTGATACAAAAAAAAAATGATATAACCATGCAAGTCGTTACAGCCGCATGCAATGATCGTTCACACATTCCGTTAGTATTACGGATACATTTGGCTCAATTTTTACATATCATTCATTACTCTCAAGAAAAGCTAGCAAGATAATGTCATTCTCAGAAGACCGCTAAATTTGGATTGATAGAATTCGGTATAGATAAACTAAGTATAAGAAGAAATATTGTACTCAGCTTTTCTTGCCTTCTTAATTTTCGAAAGCACATATAGAGGCAACTAAAACTATCAAAAACTTTTGCATATTCATAGCTGAATGACGAACACGCGATGAAATGATTCTCTTTTTTGCAGAGTATTTCGAGAAATGTCAGCCTTGATTAAAATCCCAATTCATTATTGTGCATGCCTTCTTACCTCGTTCGATGAACCGATTGGTCTGACGAGCCGAATTGCGAAAAGTGTATTCGCTTTAATACTCTGCATTGAAAGACTTGTAATATTTCACTCAAAATTATGATTCCCGAGAACTTTGCACTTTCTAATTTTAATACCCAATTTTCAAACGATATGCACACCATTTGCGTTGCAGACAATGGAGTGAAACTGAGTTCGAGAAAACGCCCAAAATGTCGACCTATTTACTCGCAATTGCCGTCAGCGATTTCGTCTTCCGTTTTCGTCTCTGCAAGAATATCGAGGTTATTCGAAACTTATTGTAGAGTGGGTTACAAAAGTCCGTATGCATACTGGCTTAGCCTTTTCATTTGTAGCGACTTCAATATGACATAAAATGAATGGTGAATGCGGGGAATGGCAAGATGATCTATCGAGCTTTTTTGAGCGAACGGATCACATTTAACCAAACCAATCCATTTCCTGTTTCTTCTGCAATCGAAGAAAAGAAACAAGATGTGTTAGAACGTTTGGTCTATTGCTGTCCGTACCAAAAATTAAGAACATACAAACCGTTTAAACAGCATTTTCGATTAGATCATTAGATCATTAAAAATGATATATGTGTAAAGATGCCAAAAATTTAACTACTGACGCAAAAGGAAAGAAGTTCATTGAATAGAAACTATTCGGAAAATCGAAGAATAATGTTTAAAATATTTAGATCAAAGAGATATTGTTTTAAAATAATTTTTTGATTTTTTCATTCTGCGATATTTCTAAAACAATTCAGCTTCTTTTCTTTTTATTTTCTTAAAAAAACGCACCAAAATTTAGCGTTATTATTATCGTTATTTTTATCATGCAAATGTATGCGATAATTTTTTCGCAAACATCGAGATGTTTCGAGAAATTCGACATCTATAGTGCCCTCTAGCCTATAAATATGAAGGACGAATGTTTGATAGCAATACGCTTGCTTAGCATGGATTTCCGATAGCCGTTTTTGTTTTTGTTTTTTAATAAAAACAATGGCGCTCTCATGGTTTATGAATTTTTAACAAGTCGAGCTTTGTAAGCGAGATTCGTTAGAAAATATTCGATATCATTTTTTTTCGGGGTGAGGAATCGCTGTCTGATTTATGCTATGACGTATTTTGAATTGGAAAAAAAAAAGGTGACAGACAATTATTATTGGCTGTCACCTTTTTTTGTCACTAAGAATGATCAGCATTATTAATTATATATGGTCAAATTGGCCGATCCTTATTCCATCTCATTATGTCTTCCTCTAATCAGCGGGTCTTAAACGACTTATTTAACGCAATACGAATGCACTCAATCATGTCATTTCAGTGCCGCCTTTCTTTATGAATATATAGACGCGTTGAAATGACATCTGTATGAGTGTCATTTCTTGGGAAGGCTTTAGTGAAACTGGAATGAGGACTAGAGTTCGTTGCAGTGCGAATGACGATTTAAGTACGTCAGATCGCACAGCCGACTTAAAGTATTCACTTGTAACATCGGATATTCATTTGTTATTTACCACAGAGGAGCAGTAGTAAATAAAAATGAGAACAGTGAAGGGCAAAATGGAAGAATGGCTTTGACTACGATGAGGCTCGAAGTTCAAGCTGCTTAAGCTGATTTAGAAAACGGACGTTGCACTTTAAAAATGAGAAATTCTTCCTCCAAATACAATTCCGTCGAAAAAAAAGTTCAACTCTTGGAACCGACTGTTGATTACATAAGAGCATATTTGATATCTAAAAGCAGAAGTTGAAGTCTCGAAATTCGTTTTCTGGAAAGCGAGCGCATCTAATGAATTTCCGTTATTCTCTTCCGTCATGTTTACAGGAAGTATTCAAAAATTGATAGAGTTCAGTGTTGCGTTCTTCTGCAAAAAATAATTTGTTGAAGAAATATTGCAGCAACGTTATACTTCCATTAACTCATCCTCTCTCTTAGCGACTAAAAAGCAGCAATATCAACAGGCTGCATTGGTCACATGTTATTGACATATGAAAATGACTATTCGAGTTCATCTGCATAATCATCGATTTTCGTTTTCGCCATTTCGTCGATTCAGTGATGCATGAAATGATCTTGAAATGAAAATTCATCGAATGCTTAATATGAGTATACGTTCTCATGGAGCATATGTTGGCGTTTGAACACAATCATAGATCGAAGTGAATCTGTGCGTATGGGCGTGTGTTTGTGTGAGAGCTCGATTTAGCGGCTAGGATATCTCGTGCGAAAACGAAAATGGGAAACTTTTCGCTACTTTTAAACGAGTCGGAAAAAAAAGACAATTACGTATTGCTTAATAATTTTAAAATGCTTATGTCTCTGAAAAGTGTGAAATTTGATTTTTGCAATATGAGATTCAGGACTGTTTCTAGTCATCTGTTAAACGTAAACCTGTGTAGATTAAGGCATAACAAGGCTGTGTAGCATAATTTTATATGCATAAATCAGCGATAGGTGGATTGATGGCGCATGGCAAACTGCGCTACTATGAACGCATATGCTGCAAGCGTTCATTGGGTCGATATCGATGTGAAGCGAAAAATTTTGCAAAAGCACATCAAATCCGCCTTTTGATGAAGTTCAAGAGCATCGACCAACGATTCTTGAGATTTTCGTTACGCCAACAATCATGAGACGTCGCCGGTAAACGCAACTCAAAATGATCAATTATCGCCGATCCTGCACACTTCCAATAGACTTCCTTGCATTGCGGTCCATCTGGCCGTTATTTTTCCTATGCTTGCTGACGAACGTTTATGTTATATTTAGATACGAATATGGTCGCAGAAACCGAAACAAAACGATACGGCTTATGCACTGGACATCGTTTGCCAACTACTACTGTATTACGAAGATTTCTTCTCAATATCTTATCCGCTTAAGAAACTCGGTTAGCCGTCTTCGCTTTGTTGTTTATTTCATTCATGAAAAGCGACTTTCTCAGATTGCCGTTGTGATACACTTAGCCACTGTTTTCTTTGATCATTGGCATATCGAAGGAAGGAGAAGTGAATCAGCCGCTCTCCGCTTTCCTTTGCGTCCAATTGGTGATAAAATTTTGAGCGTTTTATTCTGTAAATTTTGCGTGCTGTTGCTAGAAGAAAACGCTTGAAGCTTACAGTTACTAACAACCATAACTAGACTGCCTTTGCTAGTTGTTCCAATTCCTTTTTCAAAAAATTTCGATTTTTTCCCACTCAGCTCCCATTCAGGTCATCTACCAACCCCCCCCCCCCTCCACCTTTCGCCAATATTGTTTGTAGGATGATCTTGAAACAGGCGGACCAAGAGAAGTAGTTTTCATTGGTTGCCTTTTCGGAAGAAATGTTTCGCAGTTTCACCGTACTATTCATTGTTCAAGTTTTCCACTAACATTTCATTTATCTCGCTACTCTTTGCAAATTCGATCTCTTTCATTTGCGCTGAGATCAATTACAGCCTCTAAGCATCGTTTTCTGAATTCTGCAGTGATCATTCTTTCCTGCAGTGATCAATCTCTTCTGAAGTGATCATTCTTTCCTGCAGTGATCCTCTCATGTGCACTCAGCGATCATCGGGCACAATGCATACTCACGTTGCTTCTAAATACTTACCACTCTTTTCAATCACTTTGCGCAGCGTTATTCATCATATTCGGGAAAATGCAGGTTAATCATAATTGTGTGCTACTGCACTAGCTGCACTTTTCATCGATGAAGCAAACAATGTGTCAATTTTGGTTTGGTTATCTCAATCTTCAGCAAATTTCTTTTGCATAAAATTTGCAGATCGAACATCTTGGTGAGTTTTAGATGCGTTATTGTAAAACATTCTTTTCTTATCTGTTGCACAACGCATTTAAATAATAAAGATGCCACGATAATGCACTTTTCAAAAATGCAATTTTGCATTTGTGCGCTCGTCGCTAGCTGTTTGCAGTTGTGGCAATTTTTTTCGCACTTGTTGCAGATTTTTTGCATTCATTGCAAATTCCTTGCACTTGTTGCAAAATTTCCAACCTTGTTTCTTGTTACGACTAACATTTGCCACGGGTGTGACGCAACCAAAATAATCAGGCAAATATGTTTACTCATGAAACGAAATATATTCGGTTATTTTTGCTCATGTAATTACTGCATATACAATTAGTAAGTATAAGGCCGAAGATATAGACCTTATTTGAACGTTGTTCAAGGAGTTGTTCGATCACCGTAAACTGCCCGTTACATGCAGGCAATTGTTCGTTGTCACATTATCCATTAGAGCTGAGGGGCGCCTTAAAAACGGTCTTTTGTAGGAACAGCTTACGACTGCTTGTCGTATATATTCTAACAGTCCTTAAAGAGTCGTGTTATCGGGTCAATAATTCAACNCCCGTCACCCCCTCCAACCTCGTTTCGCGATCCCTCACTCACTTCACCGCAAATGCAATTGTATGTTAGCCTTCAGCAGCGATCTCGAGAAGATTTTCACCCTTAAAGTGTTAATTTTTTTCTCGCTGCAAAAAGGATGAATAAAACGTAATGTAAAAACGTTCAGAGGTGCAGTTTACATGCGTTGATATTTGCAAGTAAAACTCAATTTAGCATCCATGCAGCTCTTTATATATGAAAAATGACTTACATTCTTCGCTTTTTAAGGAGTGGAATATTTTTCTCACCAGCGTTTCTTGCGTTATTCTTTGCTAATTGAAACAGTTGGATACCATCTGTGATATACATGAAAGAAAAAGGAGTAATGGGGGAAAGGGAAGAGAAAAAAGGGACTATGAACAGAGAAGAAATAGTGCGCTTTTCGTACTCTTTTTGAAGTACCCATCTGTGAAAAACGTTTGAGAAGCACAAAATGACAAACGGAAAATTGCGAAATTTTATCACATGGAGTGTGACGGTTTGATAAAATTTAACAGTTTTTTCGTTTTTACGTTACGTTTCTTGCATTGTATCGACTGAATGCGTACTATTTCTGCTCTGCTTCTGTTCCGTTTTGTTCTTCGGCTGTTCCATTTGTGCTTCGTTTCTTTCTTTTGTATCATTAAACGACTAAAATTAATTACTTTATCTGGATAAGTCATAGATGGAACAGTTTGTTATTATACAAAATATTTAGAACAGTTAGTAAGTACAGCAGTTGTGAAGTTGTACTGAAAATATTTTGAAATCATCATTCTATACCACCACATGTGACTCAGCCCGGGTTTATCATTTTGTGGCTGTTGTGAACTTGAAAAATTGTGTCATGGACAAGTGTCGTATCATGGCTTTACAACTATCTTAACGATTATAAAAGGTACAACGGTTGTCCTAGTTGCCAATTTAAGCGATCTCACTTTATTTGAACCCTTCCATATTTCTTATGTTAGACAACAGAATCTCGTGAGTTCGTAATATCGTCTGGTAATATGCCGTGTTGAAATGCCGTTTCTAATGAAGATAACGGATTCTCAGCAAAGTGGCAATCCGATGCATCCAGTGAGTAAGATAGTTCTCCTGGGCACCTCGCATATTAATAATGATCCCCAACGCAAAGTTGGGAGCGCAGAAAGCGATTGATTCGGTGCCCGCTATCGAGCCAAGGTGATAGGCTGTGCCCGGCTCTGGAGCAAGTTGCAATCCACGACCATAGTCAGCACGCCTTTCAGATGGATGCCATAACAATGCTGAACGACAAATCATTGTCAGCATTAACTTTTGCAAATTGTCATCATTCCTCGAAGAAGAAGAAAATCGACAGGCAGTGATTCTCTGCTTGAACTCTTCTTTCTGGCCAAAGGATTCTTCATTGAGTTTCTCTCCTAGCTAATCACCTCTTGAATTTTTTGCTTCCATATCTTCTGGACGTTGTGAACATGAAACAATATTCACTTTTTAGGATGAGTTCTAGTCTTCTTATCCCCTCCCAGTCAATTCGGAGTCCGCCTTCCCGCTCACTCTCGATTGAACTTCCCACACCCGGCGAGACCCACCTCGCGTGAACCGTTTCTCGATTTTTTCTCTGGGGCTGCTAACCGTCAGAGGTTTTCCAGCAGAGAGACATTCATCACTGAACAATACTAGTGCTCGTCCTCCTAAGCTTTACCTTAACTATGGAGAATTAGCTAAAAGTTTGCTGGCAGCTTCAGTGCTCCGTGTATTCTTGGTCCTCTGTGGTCGGTAGTTTAGCTTCAAGGAAACGTCTCTTCCAACTAGTCTTCTTCAATATGAAAATTTAATGATTGTGGTACCTGATTTTGAAGGGACACATTAGTTGTATTTGAAAGTGACTAGGCTCGGAAACTGTAAGGCTTAACAAAAGATGATTTATCGTTTCGTAATACCTACTCGTTTTTGTTACAAAAAGGAACGAATTACAATAGATGTTTTTTCAGTAATGATATACTAAGGTAGGTGAACCTATTATTTTAAATCTTTGAACACATATGTGGGAGGTGTGGCATTGATCAAGAGGTGGGTTGTTCAAAATGGCGACTGCAAAGATGGAGCGTCGTTTGAGTGAAAATCGAACCTGAGGATGATTTATATCGTGTCTAAAGCGACGCGTCCAAAGAGGAATGAAAGAAGAGACCGAGTTCTGGGGGAAGAAAGGGACTTTTATGAACTCCCATCTTCAAGAGAGTAGAGAGATTTGAAGGGGACGGATTATATTAAAAGCAGAGCGGAAGACTATATTCGTGAGTTTTATGGCAGTTGGCGTTCTTTCCCGCTACTGAAAAAAAAATTCTAAACGAACAGTATTGTCCAGTTTCTCTCTTCGAAGCCAAATCGTACATAAGCATTGCAATTTCGGAAGCACTCAATACCCAGCCAGCTGCTGAATCCATTCGCTCGGGATCCCAATTGAAATAGGGATTCGCATTGTCTGGCGAATAGTATGACACCTTAACATCTATAAGTTCAACAACTGGAGGACCTAACTTTAGTCGTTTTCAGTAACAGCGTAAGTATGTTTGCAGACATGAGTTATTTGTTTTAGCAACCATCTCAGTTCGAGGAAAGATCTCTAAGAACGTCAAGGAACTTTGAGTTATATTTATTAATGATTTTCATTTTTATGAGTAAAACTTCTGCTGATGATTTTGTTTTCCCTTTTTGAAGTGATTGATAATTGGGTTGAACATAAATCCTAGTTTTATGGAAGCAGTCGTGGATTGAAGAAAAGGAGGCTGAAGTCTACGAAAAGTATGAATCGTTTTTGGCAACGTCGGTACCTTTGCACATTCCCTCCTCCCAATCACTGATACACCCACTTGTGTGACATACTATGTTCCTAGCGCTGACCACACAATACCGTTGAGATCAACCTCTCGAGTATCCTGATTTCATCGTCGACTTTTCCGCAAAAACCTTCTTTGAAATATTTTCAACAAAACTTTCCACTGATCTTGTTTCCTTGCGTTCTGACTTCTCTTAACGCGTAATGAATATGCTTGGTTTTTTATGCACTTTTCGCCATTTGCAAAACACAGCGATGATGCTATCATATCTATACGTGCTTTTGCATGTGTGTTTGTCTGTCTGTCTGTTGGTGTCGGACGAGCTATTGCGATCAAATTCGGTCTACGGTCGTACGGATTTCGAGAGCAAATTTCGATGCGATTAATAATGATGTGAGTGAATTCGCTATTATGTAAACAAATCGCTTGGTCGTTGTTGAATTCCAATGCTTTTGAAATCAATTTATGCTTTTTTAAAGCTATTTTTCGCCGATCAATAACTGAATCAAACCACTACATTTCCAGATACCGTTTATCGCACTTCCACCTACAAATCTACTATGTTTACAATAAAACGGAAGTGTAATTGACGATTGTATGAATCTTTTCTTTTTTTTATTCAAACCTTCTATTTAACCGGTACGGGACAGCGCTTTGGCAAACCGCTACTTAGATCAGAATCAGAAATGTATCGTATCGAAATACTTGGTTGAATCACAGTTAATATTATGGTCTATGTGGGTATCGTTGAGATGTTCAGTACTTTTCAGCGGATTTTTGCTGACCAAAAGGCTCTCATTATCATGATGGTTAGGCAAGTGAAAGACGATTATTCTATTTTCTTGAGTAAAGCTTCCAATGTACATCGAAAATCATCAATAAGACTACTGTTTAAAGCATCGTTATACAATCAACGGTGCATGAGCATGTATATACCTATCTAAAGTAAGCTAAATATGCGATTACTAAATGCGCTTACTTATCACCTGATTTTATTAAGAGCTTGTTTGATTTGTTACAGCAAAAAAAAAAGCATCTGAAAGCATTTCAGTGAGATACGTCGCAAAGTACCAGATAAAACTATACAAAACTTCAATTTTATTGATTTTTCCAAACATTTTCAACGACTGCAAAAGAAACAGCCAAGAAATAGCACACTAGAATACTGCAAGCTCATTTTTCACCTTTCCGTGCAATTTTTTTCCCATATTTTTCACATATGAACAGAGATGCGATTACTAAATGCGCTTACTTATCACCTGATTTTATTAAGAGCTTGTTTGATTTGTTACAGCAAAAAAAAAAGCATCTGAAAGCATTTCAGTGAGATACGTCGCAAAGTACCAGATAAAACTATACAAAACTTCAATTTTATTGATTTTTCCAAACATTTTCAACGACTGCAAAAGAAACAGCCAAGAAATAGCACACTAGAAGACTGCAAGCTCATTTATCACCGTTCCGTACAATTTTTTTCCCAAATTTTTCGCATATGAATAGAGTTCACCGTGACGTAAGGAATGTATCTAATAGATGAACCGCAAAAAATTTACTTCACGTGAAATTTTTTTCCCATATTTTTCACATATGAACAGAGCACCGTGACGTAAGGAATGTATCTAATAGATGAACCGCAAAAAATTTACTTCAGAAAACTTTTTGTGGAAAGTGTATGAAAAGTATGTGACTGCCTAAATAACATGTCACCTTCATGAACGCTTTTTAAACTCCTGGTCCTATACCTTCTGAAGGAGGCAAACTGATTAAATGAATCGGTTGGTGCCCTTCAGAAGATATGGTTGCTTTCTGACAGCAAAATTTAGGGGTTGCAACAATGGTAATAAACTCGTTGCTGGTCAAACTAAATAAATAAAATTAAGCGGGCAGTACCTCGAAGTCTTGTCGATTGTTTCTTTGCTTTCGTCCGATACGAGCACTGAAATTGAGCGGTTGGAAAATTTCTTGGCGCACAAACTCCTCATATGTTCGTTCGGATAGCACTTCAATGATCCGTCCCAGAAATATGTAGCCAATGTTTGAGTAGAGATGCTTTTGGCCCGGTAGCCGACGCATTGGGTGTGAGTCCAGAAGCCATGAAAGAAATTCCGTCTGGTTGAGATCTTTCCTGAAACAATCTTGCCACGTTCAATATGTATGTATGCCTTTCGATCTTTTGATACATTTTGCTGTTTTTGACAGGCATATCTCTGAGTATATTTCAATATCGCAGCAATGTACCTGCGTTTCCTAGTCTCATTCATACTCCGATGGGATCGTTAAACTGCTCTACATGTTGCTGGATTCATAATACTGGCTCAGTTCTTTCGAAAATTAACATCTCTCCTGTTCATAAAAGGGGTGATCCATCACTTTTAGGGTTAGAAACAAGGATCATATGCAATATTTCTCGGTCATACAAGATCGCGACGCCTAGGCAGAGGGGTAGTAGGGAGACGGAGAGAGGGGTGGTGGTCGGGACTGTATACATCTCCAATATTTTTCGTGTCAAGCAGCTGTTTTCCGTAGCCCTCTCTCACTGAACCTGTACTGAACTAGGCTTGCGACTCTTACTCCAACAAAGAGTAGACCACTCGCAGAAATTGAAAAGCTTTCCTATCTGCTGTTTTCTCGAAGGCAAAGCGCTAGAGGCAGTAGGTGGACTCACGGTCGCTCCTGAAAATTATGAAGTCGTTAAAGGAACGCTCCAACAACGATTCGGAAGAACAGAAGTGCTGTTGAAGTCATTGTACGCGGAGCTCTATGACACAGCAACTCCCGCAAAGGACCTCCAGGAATGCGTCGTGAGCGTGGAACGCATTCTACAGCAGCTAGAGCAAATGGGAGAAAATATTGACAATGCGCAAACCGAGCTTTGCATTGAAAAGCGGCTACCACGCTGGGCGCGGTTAGAAGTTGAGCAGGCAAAATAGGCTGATGCAGCCTGGAACACGAGGTCGTCATAGTCGCCGAGGAGGGTCTGCCCAGAGCGGAATGGAAGCTGGGCAAAATCGAGGAAGTGCAGAGGGACTACAGCGGAAAAACAAAAGCGGCAGATATTAGAATGCCAAATAGTCACATGCTAAAAGCATCTGAAAGCATTTCAGTGAGATACGTCGCAAAGTACCAGATAAAACTATACAAAACTTCAATTTTATTGATTTTTCCAAACATTTTCAACGACTGCAAAAGAAACAGCCAAGAAATAGCACACTAGAAGACTGCAAGCTCATTTATCACCGTTCCGTACAATTTTTTTCCCAAATTTTTCGCATATGAATAGAGTTCACCGTGACGTAAGGAATGTATCTAATAGATGAACCGCAAAAAATTTACTTCAGAAAACTTTTTGTGGAAAGTGTATGAAAAGTATGTGACTGCCTAAATAACATGTCACCTTCATGAACGCTTTTTAAACTCCTGGTCCTATACCTTCTGAAGGAGGCAAACTGATTAAATGAATCGGTTGGTGCCCTTCAGAAGATATGGTTGCTTTCTGACAGCAAAATTTAGGGGTTGCAACAATGGTAATAAACTCGTTGCTGGTCAAACTAAATAAATAAAATTAAGCGGGCAGTACCTCGAAGTCTTGTCGATTGTTTCTTTGCTTTCGTCCGATACGAGCACTGAAATTGAGCGGTTGGAAAATTTCTTGGCGCACAAACTCCTCATATGTTCGTTCGGATAGCACTTCAATGATCCGTCCCAGAAATATGTAGCCAATGTTTGAGTAGAGATGCTTTTGGCCCGGTAGCCGACGCATTGGGTGTGAGTCCAGAAGCCATGAAAGAAATTCCGTCTGGTTGAGATCTTTCCTGAAACAATCTTGCCACGTTCAATATGTATGTATGCCTTTCGATCTTTTGATACATTTTGCTCTTTTTGATAGGCATATCTCTGAGTATATTTCAATGTCGCAGCAATGTACCTGCGTTTCCTAGTCTCATTCATACTCCGATGGGATCGGTAAACTGCTCTACATGTTGCTGGATTCATAATACTGGCTCAGTTCTTTCGAAAATTAACATCTCTCCTGTTCATAAAAGGGGTGATCCATCACTTTTAGGGTTAGAAACAAGGATCATATGCAATATTTCTCGGTCATACAAGATCGCGACGCCTAGGCAGAGGGGTAGTGGGGGGAAGGAGAGAGGGGGTGGTGGTCGGGACCGTATACATCTCCAATATTTTTCGTGTCAAGCAGCTGTTTTCCGTAGTCCTCTCTCACTGCACCTGTACTGGACTAGGCTTGCGACTCTTACTCCAACAAAGAGTAGACCATTCGCAGAAATTGAAAAGCTTTCCTATCTGCTGTTTTCTCGAAGGCAAAGCGCTAGAGGCAGTAGGTGGATTCACGGTCGCTCCTGAAAATTATGAAGTCGTTAAACGAACGCTCCAACAACGATTCGGAAGACCAGAAGTGCTGTTGAAGTCATTGTACGCGGAGCTATATGACACAGCAACTCCCGCAAAGGACCTCGAAGAATGCGTTGCGAGCGTGGAACGCATTCTACAGCAGCTAGAGCAAATGGGAGAAAATATTGACAATGCGCAAACCGAGCTTTGCATTGAAAAGCGGCTACCACGCTGGGCGCGGTTAGAAGTTGAACAGGCAAAATAGGCCGATGCAGCCTGGAACACGAGGTCGTCATAGTCGCCGAGGAGGGTCTGCCCAGAGCGGAATGGAAGCTGGGCAAAATCGAGGAAGTGCAGAGGGACTACAGCGGAAAAACAAAAGCGGCAGATATTAGAATGCCAAATGGTCACATGCTAAAATAGGACCGGGACGGCCTGGTCGGAGGAGCTGAGGTGAATCTGGCTCCGGAAGAGATCGTCTTCTTCATTTCGGCTGTAAATACGTCTGCATCTACACGTTATATATTCTACCACGCTGTCAAATTCGCTTTGACGACCGCAAATGCTAGCTGTGAAAGCTCCGCCACAACAATTTTACTGATCGTAAGTCTTTGATTCTACTCCTTGTTGGAGTAAGAGTCGCAAGCCTAGTTCAGTACATGGGGGCTCAGCCGGTGAATCTGGCTCCGGAAGAGATCGTCTTCTTCATTTCGGCTGTAAATACGTCTGCATCTACACGTTATATATTCTACCACGCTGTGAAATTCGCTTTGACGACCGCAACTGCAAGCTGTGAAAGCTCCGCCACAACAGTTTTACTGAACGTAAGTCTTTGATTCTACTCTTCGTTGGAGTAAGAGCGCAAGCCTAGTTCAGTACATGGGGGCTCAGTCGATCGAGTCGTCTTTCAAGCAGAACGAGTCAGTGGGCTCATCAACGATCTCGTCATCACCGCAAAGCAGCGTGTTGACGGAATAGCTGCTCGTGGACAAGACAGCCTCACCGGCTGAGCCCCCATGTAGTGAACTAGGCTTGCGACTCTTACTCCAACAAAGAGTAGAATCAAAGACTTACGTTCAGTAAAATTGTTGTGGCGGAGCTTTCACAGCTAGCAGTTGCAGTCGTTAAAGCGCGGTAGAATATATAGCGTGTAGACGCAGACGTATTTACGGCCGAAATGAACAAGACGATTTCTTACGGAGCCAGACTCACCTCCGTTCCTCCGACCAGGCCGTCCCGGTCCTATTTTAGCACACGAATGACGGGGTTGAGCTTGAGCAACTTCCGTTGCCCGGCCCAACTCCGCCTTTCTTTCCGTCGGTTGGTTCCGACTCCACCTTGATTCCTTTGTGAAGCTTCCCCTTTCCGCCGTCATTTCCGTCATCATTTCCGTCCGACGTTTTTTCGTTTCCGCTAATGATTCGTCGGTTTCCGCTTCTCGCTGTCTCCGCTGAGGCTGCTAGCCTCTTTTTGCCGTCCAGCTGGGCCAGCGGGTCGCCGTGATCATAGCCGCGGTTCGCGACAGCACCATATATCGCCCCGCTAAGCCAAAATGTGAAATGATGGCTGCCGACTTCAATAACAAAAACTGAGTGAACGAAACAGTCCAAATATTTCAAACCTTTCATATTCCAGCTTTTCTTGATTACCCCATGAACCTGTAGTGTGCTCCAGAAGATGCTTTACACTAACATACTCCATGAATCGATTATATGATCGTTGACCATATTTCGTGCCAAGTATGGATCCTTCGCCAAACACTCTTGCATTAATCGATTTCAAAAGCTTTTTTTCAATAAGCTTTTCAATTGCCATCGCGGTAATCACTTTACTGATGCTCGCAATTCGATACTTGCTGAATGGTGTTGCCTATAAATCTGTTAGTAGCTCTTCGAATTTTTTGACAGTTTTAGGCAATTTGAAGTTGCAAACCACTTTAGAACAATAAATTTAGATTCGATAATGTGAGATCTTGAGAGAATGATGTATGAATCGGCCTAAGCAAAAATGAAAGCGCTTAGGCGATTCTTCCTTACGACAGGCTTTTTATGACTAAACGCAGGTTGTTCGAAAACCAACAGTAAATGAATATGATTGTTAAAGAGGGGATGCGGGCGGAAATGATGCTTGCAAGATTTTTGTTTCACTGCTCATGCCTTCCAAATGATGAAAGTTCGAATTTTACCTGACCCAGCCTCTCACAAAAACTCTCATCAAAGATGTGCTTTTCTGCTTCTTGGGCACTTCCGACTTCTCAAAAAGTGATGAAGGAGATTGTGTCTGTTTTAATATGTATATGCGAGTGTCTATCTATTCCATAGCTTCCATTTCTGAATCATTGAAGCTGTGAAATTTTGATGGGCACAATCTATCATAGTGAATCCTACACACCCAGCTGAGTAAAATCAACCTCAAAAACGTGTAAGTAGTAGTTTTCCATCGCGTTTTTCGCATCAGCTTTAATGCACGATTTAAGCGTATCGATTTCTATGATGAAGTGGAATAGAAAAGAATCGATTTGATGCCATACAGCCGTGAATCGTTTCTGAAAGTAAATACCGAATAATTCAGACGTATTCGCTCAACAGATTGGTTCGTATGAGAAATCATTTCAGTGATGTGATTGTGGAATTTCTTACCTCTGAACGAACTGGGATCGATTGTTATTCATTTCGTACAAATCTATTGAACAGCGGAAATTCAAATCATAGTTTTTTTTACGAAGATAAAGCTTAATTTCTTACCAATAAAATTACCTTCATTTTGATCATTGAGTCATTTACATAATTAGTCATTTACCACTTCTCATTTATTTATTGAATGCTAACGAACTTATCATCTGGCTATAATTACAAAAAAAAGAGAGTCGATTGAAAGCAAAAATTGGTGGCAGTGCATATTAAAAGGCTATCGCAATTTGCGCGTTTTGACGACTCATCATGAATCAAATAAGATTTAACAAATTGCTCGCAAGTGATCAAAAATCAAATTTTAACCATCCAGAGCTCGTACAAAGATTCGCCTTTCATGAACTATGCAGCCCAGTCAAACGTAAAAAGTAGGCAATTTTCTTCCATTCAAAAGATTGACTCGGGTCCGCGTTGAACGGATTTCAGAGTGCTTAGAGAAGTGATTCGTAGCATAGATGCCAAATTTCATAGTTCTGACTTCAGTGGTAATATGAAACAACTAGATAGATAAACGGACAAGCAGATAGCCAGGTAGACAGGTAGCCATATATACGGAGCCGGCGTCTTATGCTTTGGAATTTGCAAGTTTGATGAAGCGCGTCATTCATGGGGAGTAAAGGTAATCTGCTTGTGTTTAATGCGAAGAAAACGGACAGGAAAACCTGCCCATAGCAAATCACGATATGCGCTTTTGCCGGCTCACCCCGAAAACTAGTCGCTTTCATCAACCATTCGCAAATGACGAATATTCTTGTTCACGCAACGCAATCGCTTGCATAAATATTCCATTAAGATTCGTTTTCAGTGTGCCAGTTAATAAAATATGCAAAAGACTGATTGAATG
Organism: Toxocara canis; assembly: GCA_000803305.1. Lineage (NCBI taxonomy): Eukaryota > Metazoa > Nematoda > Chromadorea > Rhabditida > Toxocaridae > Toxocara > Toxocara canis. Next base: position 46,918 of record JPKZ01000429.1, on the reverse strand, counting down.
TTGACAATTTTGCAGCATGAAACTCAAGGTGACAAGTTGCCGTAGGGTGTCGATTATGCCTGTTAGGTATCAGGTCGTATTTTCGTGATTCTCGATTAGAAAATATCGGTCACATAGATAGATACATAAACGGATTCACATAAATACAAATGAACTCACGCAAATAGCAGCTTCTGCAAGGCACAAGGAAATCAGATACACTTATCTAGGCAGTTCAATGCTTAAATTCGATTGTTATAAATGCTATTAAAATTACCTCCGCAGAAGCTCGTACTACGCAGATACTAACTGGGTCGAGTCTGAACTCGGTCATTTCTGCTATAACCGTTTGTAGTTGCTCAGCGGTAAGGTCCACGAAAATTCGTTGCCTTATGGCTCTCTTTTTGATGTAGTTCACCGAATAAAAGGTTCCGTTGAACAGCGAATATGCAAACAATGAGGCCACCAGCCAACTTTGCCGCTCTTTTTCTGTAGATTGCACTCAGTTATTTTACATCATTGCTTCAAATAGATATTTCATTTTTTTTCGAAAATAAGCAACACTGTTGTTGCGCAGTATGTTGCAGTCGTTCATTAAGTGATTGAAACTTGCACAGCCCTCCATCCCATCCCCCTTTACCTCTCTCCTCAATCCCTCCCTCCTCTTTACCCCTCTTCTCAACCCCCTCTCTACCCTTTATCCCTCCCCTCAACCCCCTATCTCTCTCCCCAACATCGAATTTACTTACCCATCCTTTGGGAGGGCTGTTTTGTTGAAGATCCCTTGAAAGTCGGTCGGTGATTTCTTGAAGTTATCTCACCTCTCCTGAGTTAAAAACGGCCTTTGCACATGCCTTTTTCAGATTCACTCTGCCCTCAGAATAAATCTCTAGCCATTCCACCCGCCCTCTCTGGAGAATTAAGATGCTACACGCTTCAAAGGTTGTTTCTGAGGGTTTACGGTGATTGGTTCTAGAAAGCGGAAGCAAGCACAGGTTCGTAGTGACACTTAAGTCAACAACACTTTCCCAGTTGATTTTTCTTGCGTAGTTCATTAAGCAGTTTCTCTAATAATTATAAAAATAACTGCCTAGTTCATTTTGTTCTACTTAGGTTGACCGAAGATTAAATAATGAACAGAATGATTGAACTGCCTTCTCGAGCTAAAAAGTCAAGACCCAGCTGAACAGCGTGCTGGTCGGAAGCTATAAATAAAGTTTCGATAGCGAATGGAATGTGAAATGGATATCGTGTGAACCGCAATCAGAACACTTTTTTCTTGGATGGGAATTTTTCAGTGGCTCAATTGTATGCTGAAGAGGAAAACGGGTTATCAAAATCATCTGAACCACACATCCGTGCCTATAAAATATGCAAACGAACGAAAAGCTCAGCTGTAAAGCTACGAGAATTATAGCTATTAGTGGGTTCTTGTCCGTACAAATGCCCGAATTTCTTCAGTTCCGTTTAAGAGCTGCAGTTCTCTATTTTCTTGTATTTTCATTCCGGATACTGTAGTTTTACTGCTATTCCTTACGATTTTATACAGAAACACCTGATTGAGTCAGCTTAGTTACCTTGTATATGTTGAAGAAGTTGATCGGCTGGCACATGAATCGTGTTGATTTGCTGATTCTGAATATGCAAAAACTGAGGCTCTGAATCAGGAAATGGTTGAATTGGAGTAAGTGATCCATCGGAAGGCAGTGGATGATCATCATGGTTGAAAAGCCCTATGTCGTCAGCATGAATGACAATGGGAATTGCGGACAGCGCTAACAAATCGCGCAATCGCATCGCGCTAAACGACGGCCACTCTTTGTCTGCTTTCATTTGCCGCTTTCATTGTTGCTCATATGCCGAGCTGCTCACAGTATAACCACCTCAATGGCGGAGCCAAATTTGAAATATGTAGGGGGGGAGGAGGGGGAAAGCTTGGGAAGAAAATAAATAAAAGTGCTAAAGAACGGCGTGTCTTACAAATGCGACCGATAAATATGAATGGTCAAGAAGGGCAAATAACGCTCAGTTATAAAAATTTGAAAGGAATGCAAACGTTGTCTCTCTGTCGTACTCAGTCTGTCCATAAATCTTTTCCTGCAAACTTTCAGCAATATTTTAATACTGGCTATCGCCAAGATTTTGAAAGTATTTTAGGACATTTCTGTGTGTGGAGTCGATTTGTATCTGAGTACAAAAAGGAACAACATGGAGTTTTTTAAGTCGAATGGAAAATATTCTACGATTATCGACTGTAAAAGCAAATGCAACATTGCCTTATATTACTTTGAATAATTTCTCATTCTACTTCTAAACTGAAGCATAACACGTTTAGCTGTAAAGTGCCTAATTTTAATGCGCTTTGAAAACCAAAACTAAGTATTGCTCAATTTTTGCTTTCATTGCTAATTTTTCTGCTATTCAAAGCGATTTCTTTTTGATAGCGACTTTCTTCTTAAGCACATCAGAACTGTTGGCTTTGGAAAACATGCCAAGACGACACTGGGGATGCGCGCCAGGGTGTTGGCGCGAAATCCGGCGCTTCGGAGATCCACCGACCGAAGCAGCGGGTATCATGAGTAGCTCGTAATTGAAGAACACTCAAATTTCATCGCTCCAACCGCTTGTGCAATTCCTGTTCTAATTATTCATTAAAGACTCGTTTTTTCCTGCGAGCTATTTATTGAAGATTACAACCGCTTTTTAACAAAAGTTTTTTTAAGTACGCCGCGGCAACGAATGTTTAGACAATGGTCGATTATATGAATAGTAAGAATATGGGCAAAACAAAACGTAACAAACTGGGTACCACTTTGAAAAAAATAGACCATCTGCAAGACTTCCATCGAGTATATAAAAGGACTGAGACAGATAATGTAGCAGAATACAAATCCTCGAAAATAGTGCAAAAGATGAAAAAAGGCGAATAATTATGTAGACGATCTTCTTCAAAAAACCAACTATATGCATAACTAGAAACGATTATGAGCAAGTTTAAAGGAGCGATGAAGACAGGTCTGAACAAAGAGCTAGCACGCTTTCCAGCAAATTTTAAGCGATGTAATGACAATGCAATACCGAACTGGTATTTTTTTTAATATCGCATAGTGATTACTCGTGCTGTAAGAGTTCCCGTGCGTGTACTTACATCTGTGCCATCTTGAAACCGTTTGCCTTGCCGGCATATCTTCACTTGTTCTGTTGAGCCGTTTCTTTGGATTTGTTTGTAGATGTCTGGCCAGTAGACATGGTTGCGATTGAGCGAGAACCTACAAGCATACGATTCCTGCGATGATGCCAACACTGAATCCCATTACCACACTTTAAAACGGGTGTGCTAGGCATATCCTCAGTTTAATCCCTTATTATTTCATCACAATTCATCACTGTTTTATCACCGTAGGCGTGACCCAATCCTTTTTTTATAGCCCTTCGTTCCTCCTCAATCCTCAAAATCTCTATTTTCTTCAACCAATCAGGCTCGACGAGTCTGCCATGTAAGTGCATATTTTTTGTGCCACTCATTCATCGGTCGTTGGTATTCGTCAGTAAACATGCGTCGTGCTGCTCTTCCCAACTACACCGACAAGGCATCGACAGGTTCCTACATACCTTTTTTGTCCGTAAAGGTCGCTGACCTATTGGTCATAATAAAATCCTTCATTCATTCATCCAACGAACTGTACAAAACGACCCGTTGAATTCATGCGGCATTTTACCTCATTTAACGATTGTGCCTTCCTTCAGGACGGAAGAGTTGGCCTGAGGTTGACGATATTAAGTGGATCAGCAATATAGATTATGCTTCGAAATATCATAACTCTAACTCCAGGAACAAGTGAAACCGCCATACAGGCGAACAGACAAATATACATACGTACAGACACGGCGTTGTTGTAATGGGCCTTGCAAATTGTAATATCTCCGAGGTTCATAAACAGTTAAAACATGGAACCTTTAATGATAACAATAGAGGGAAATGAAGTTGGATTTTGCGCACTGAAAGCATCTTTAGTGTCGCAGTTAGCGAGTAAAAAATGATTATATGTTGTAGATGTATTTGCGGTTCCGGAGCTACGTGTTTTGGCGATGGAGAACTGGGGTCTCATAATGGTTCGGCAGAAGTTGGTTGTGTACAATGCGAAAATGAACAGCCTTCGAGAACGACGCGTTGTCACCGATGTGCTCGCTCATGAAGTCGCACATATGGTAATTCATTTGTATGCTAATTAGTTTCCTATGCTTAGGTTCTAGTAAGCTCATCCAATGGCTGTTAGAGCTTTGGCAACTAATGTTCACTTTAACGTCTTCAAACTTTTCACATTGCATTCGACGTATAGAAAGCTTCTAAGATGTGCTGACACGACCAAGTTTCCGGTCGTTATTCGGCAGTACCAAATTGAGGTTAGGTGTGTAGGGTATTATCAAACTATGAGTAGGTAGGCGGAGCGCTGCTGTAAGTGAGACGTAGTTCATGTTGGCGGTTATAGAATTTGCCTAAACTATGAATAGAGAAACTACTGGCGACTTCAAGTTCATTTTATCTCCTCTTAATGTTTTGTTATTGATAAATAGAGTAATTTCAGTGGTTTGGCAATTTGGTAACGATGCGTTGGTGGAATGATCTCTGGTTGAATGAAGGATTCGCCACTATGATGGCACCAAAAGCAGCAGATCATGTCGAAAATTCGACGCTGAGAACGGTATGTTAGAGGATTTTTTCGTTTTTCTAGTATTGCTTTCAGTAGCGAAAGGAAGACAAAAAGCGTAATTTTTAAGCATCTGTTAATGAAATGTTTGATTTAATTCTAATGTACGTTTTGCACTTTGACTAATTGGGCGAAATTTGAGTGCAGAAAAATAATAGCTGGTTGCGTGAGCTGTGAAGCCATTTGGCGTTTCGAAACATAATTAGCCTGTAATCGGAGAACTCTTTTGGCTAATAGCATTAAGGATTATCTAATGTACTTGAAATGTAACGAGGTAATGATGACCCAACTCTATGCAATCCATAATGGGAAGTGAACTGAGAATTTGCTTGATAAATGAATCAATCACTCAACTTCAACCTAAAATCAGCTCACCTGACCATCGATTTGTGAATGTTGTTCGCGCGACTTTTGATTTTTGTTGGAAAACTTTCTTACATGACTAATGAATAAAACAACTAATTGATAAATAAATGTGGTAAAACTGTTCTTGGCGGTCATTATTGGGGAATAGTCTTTATTCGGCAGTTTGTAGTATTGCGCCATTAATAGAAATGTGCTGAACGCACAATGACCATGGATGATATTTAATGCCGACCTGCTACTTGTTTATGCACTCCGGTTATACAGGTTCCACAGTACGACCGGGGTAGAGTTTGGAAGGCAAGTTTGTTCACGCCAACATGAAAATTTGATGAGGGAAAAAAAAGAGGAAAATAAGAAGAAAAAACAATATGAAAATGTATTTCACTGTTCTAACCAACTCTTCGTTTTTTTTTTTGTTTGGGAGAGCTGAAACGCTTCCAACATGAATCTGTTCGCTGTATTATTTGATTTGGCGAGAACCTTTGAGGCATGTGTGTTACTTGAGTGCCTCTTCGTGCGATGACTGTACACTGGCAGATCCGAATAGGATATTAAGTCGAGTTTGTTCATAGCCCCTCAGATTGTCTAACCAACGACGATGGTGATCGCATAGCCGATGATGAGTTGAATTGGTGATGACTTAAATGATGATAAACACTTAAAGTGTTCGAAATGTCAAATAAGCGCTGGTTGTTACTGTTCAACTGATTTTCGTCAACAACCATGTTACTACCTATTTTGTGACTATCAGCATATGCCTTGTTCATGACAAATTCAACACCAGTAACTAAATGATTGATCAGCAAAACCTTTCATGACCAATGTAGGTGAATAAAGAGGTAATTAACTGCAAGTTCTCCATTAATTTTTAATATTAAGGTCATAATACACAAAGGTTGGTGTGATATACAGTACGAGTTGCCAACAACTTGTCTCTTAGCTGTCACGTAGAGAAGCGATCAGCTCATATGCTGATGACTACACGTAACACTGACTTATATTAGAAATCTTTGTAAAGTTTAGAGTGGTTCATTTGTTGAAAGATCTTTTCAGCGTATTGCTGCTTTCCATTTGCCCTAAAGTGATCTTTCAGAGCCAGTACTTCACGGCAGATGTTGCCCTCAAAGCATTGTCAGGTGATCAGCACGCACGTACAACACAACCGATCAGTCTGAAGAAGAACAGTGATCGTGTTCATGTGCAGGATAGCAAGATTTTATACAACAAGGTAAAAATAGTGCCACTATATGGGCATATTTAAAGGGCGAAAGGCCAAAAAACGAGTGTTCTTCAAAAATTATCACAGTTTCCTCTTTCTTTTTTAAATTTATGCTTCATATTCTTCCATATTTTCTTGTTCTGGATCGTCCTTTTCCTCACTCACCGCCGCAGTGAATTTTGCGCAACTGTCAGAAATCGAAGATCATGTCCCGCAGCTTGTTCCATCCTTCATAACTGTGGGCCTAGCTATACCTATTTTCCTTCTATGTTCACTAAAGAGTTCTACAAGCACAAATTTGAGGAACTGTTCAGAGAACATAGAAGAAAAATCTTTATATCAGGAAGTTTACAAAGTGCATAAGTCTTAGGCAAACTTGTCATACTGTATGTAACTTTCATTTCAAATAGTGTACTAGAAATTTAGTTTATAAAGAACTAGATTGGAGCACTGCAATTTCCCTTTTGCGCATTCGTCGGTTGCAATTTTCCCTTGTTCTTTTTGGCATTTCTTTCAGCTCGTATTTTTTGATACATGATTAGAAATATTATGGAAAATGGTCGATTTTTTTATATCGGTATAGCTAGGTCCACAATTCCGGGGGGAGGAACAAGATTCTTAACTGATGTAA
>JPKZ01000429.1:0-28189 GCA_000803305.1 Toxocara canis | reverse complement strand
GGGGGGGGGGGGGGGGGGGGAGAGAAAGAAAGGGAGGGAGGCACTAAATACGAGATCCTCCAGCGAGATAAGTATAATATCTCGCAGGGGTAAATTCTTGAACCTAAAATAAATCGAAATCTTTGACCGTATGCCGAATGAGTGTGCTTCTCTAACGTTTCAAGTTGCCGATGGTCTCTGAACCTGGGAGCCCAAAGGGCGGACTTCACACTTTTCATTCTTATATTAGATAAATCTATTGGCAAATTGGCAAATTTCTTTCTTATATTAGATAAATTTTTGCTCTTTGGAGTGCATTTTGTCTGTTTGCTTATTTTCGAAGTATTTCACGCAATCGAAATTAAGTTATAGCTATTTGTAGAATGAAATTTTCGCGTTTATTATGTTTGAACAATTACTTATACACTAACGAATCAGCCATCAAAAAATATTCATTGACTTGCTAAAGTGATTGAGTAAGGTCATCTGCACATTCGACTCCATACCAAACAAAAATATGTATCCCACTTCAAGAGTGTTCATCGTTTAGTGTTTTATAGTTAGACGATTTCGAGCGAAAATATTCCAATTTGTTGGGAAGGATGAAAGGTGTTTTGCGGCACGTTCGTGAGGATATAAAACGCAAAATCGACTGGACGAAGCGATATTCGAACGAAATTTTTCGCTTTCTTGCCTCACGAGTTTGACACAAGCAACGATGCTATTCTTTCGAAGAGCTTCAAATTTTTATTTTTCTATCAAATTCAATGTGCGTTTACGATTAAAATTAATGCCCCAATTAAACAACATATTCGGATTTATGCTGGTAAATTTTCGGGTAAACTTACTTTTAACTGCTTTCGTGACGGGACAGAAAGATTGTTATGGTGTTGGAAGTTGGCAATCGCTTGAATGGTTTGAAGTCAACATAAAGTGCAATCTACGACTTGAGAATTTCTGCGATAGTTTCCGTTAGAATTATGGCTTTACTATAAAAGAAAAACAAACTAAAACACTCTTAAGGTCACTGATGTTGGGCGCCGATTTGCTTGGCACTAGGTGTGGTAGAGGCAAGAGATCTGAGAAAAGCATATGTATGCACAATTTTCAACCATCAATCAAAGATTAACGTGCAAAAGTTTCCGATTTGTTGAGCTTTTGCAAATATTTTTTTAATGCAGCGAACTACACGATGAGTTTCTCGTAAATAAGGAAAAAAATTCGAAAAAAAAAACCCGAAATTTTGGAACATTCAAGTAAAAATGCTCAAAGGTATGTCAATCACCGATTCTATTGTGTGCTTGTCTGCCGCAATCTTTTGGAAAAAAAAATCATGGCATTGAATGGCGAACCCTCGAAGAGAATGTGTGAATCAATGGGGCCAAAATCTTAAAATTCGAATGTAGCTCGTTTCTTTTAGTTGATTTGTTTTACGAAGAACTGGTTGATATGCTTTGATCATTTTTTGATTTTGTTTGATATTTTCTTTCGTTTTGTTAATTCTTTTTTCTGTTTGTCATATATATTTGTGAGAGTTTTTCAGTATTTATTATTGAAAGCGTTATGTTTTAAAGTATCTGTTTTTATAATTTGCCAATTGTAAGAGAACCGTTGTTGAATGAAAACATTCCGCTTCAAAAGTGCAACGTTCTGATTCTGTACTTGAATACTTAAATATTTACTGAAATTCGCTTAGTAGCATTGAACTTCCGGTGCTGTACTTGAAGCAATTGCGAAGGAAACCAAGAAATAGATAGTATATGTCCAACATGAAAGTTGGAGCTTAACGAGATTGTCGTTATTATATAGACTCGCCCGGAAAGCACTAGAATCCTAGTTTCACGTTTGCGGATGAACTGCTTGAAGAGCAGAACAAAAGGTTGGATCATATGGATATTCTATAATGCGTGCATACAAGAATACGATAGCAAATAGCTGATTCACAGCGCGAGTCGAGAACTCTCTCTTTTCTAAATGTGCGCATGTGGCACTTCATTACCCATAACGATCGAGCTTTTAGATCTCATCCTAATATAGTTCACCCAGCGATCTTCACATTGGTCTTTTGTATTGCTGATTGTATCAATATAGATATGTGCTGGCTTCACCTTTCTATATTGGCTTATGCATTCCAATAACGCAAAACTTTTCCGTCAAAGAGAACAGGTTTGAATTGCGCCTTGCTCGTCAACGTTCACATCCGAAAGAACATGTCACATCTGACGAGAAATTAGCACGTTCGCGTTTTGGGATAACAGATAAAATTCCCATTTAGCTTACTCTACCAAAGTTTTGTCAGCGAAAAAAGGGTTTGCGATTTTTTTGTACATCTCAGTTGTGTTTTGGGATATTTTCACTGAAGAAAAAGTTGTCACTCAATGGCTTTTCGTTGGGAATCATGGAGAGTTTGTTTTTTTAGATTAGCACTCCATAATTTACCCTTGTACCTATCCATATCACAGAAGGGAAGAAGCGAATCCCTGCCGCCACCCTCCGTCCTTCTTCCGCCGCCGTCTTAATATTAATGCCATAAGCAACTTAGGACATGTTTGAGTAAAAAATATGAAATCCGTGAAATCAGTTACATTTTTGTAATGTGATAGGTAATTAATTTAGAGCATATGGCGATCTAAAAACTCCCTCATTCCCTTTCATAAACCAAATTCGTGCATGCAAACCTGTTTCATGTGAACAAAGGTTACCGCATACAAATTGTTTCATTCGCTAACTTTGGAAACGTGGATGTTGTTGTGTGAAGCATTTGTGTTTTTAGCTTGATTTTCGCGTTTTGATGCACTTTTGTCTCCATCATACAGTATTTGTTGTGCATTCAGCTTTGGGGAGCTTTTTCGTGGCTATGGAATCTGACTTCTTTAGAAATCGTTTTGATACTTAATCAGCATCCACCAGTCGATGATCGCTACCTATTCTCTTGATGTGGAGAAAAAATTTATTTAGAGCACCTAATTGAACACGAAATAATTTTTCACATAGTCGGAATCCATAGTCACCGTTTGCTGGTTTGATCAGGATGTTTTTTTTTCTAACTTTTGCATTTGCTTTGAATTGATCTCATTTTTGATTGTTCATAAAAATTCACTTAAATCTTTGCAACAACAATTTGCAAACTTCGGCGATTTGCAAAAAAAAAGAATTTGTTAGCCCAAATGAATGACTAAAATGTAAGAAATATTACCGCTCGTTTGGACGCATTGAAATTTATCATCCTGTCTAGCTTTGAGCGTACATTACCGAGCCGAATTTGTGCATGAAAGCAGTCAACAATGGCCATGTTCGCAACTAGATACCATCATGCATGAAAATTTCGTTGCTCAAAATCGCATTGCGTTTTTTTATTAGACATCGGTTGAATGATCTAATCAGTGTAACCAGCATATATACATTTACAAATGAGAGTAAAACCTATATCGTTTGCGACCTATCTCAACCACTCCGTATGACTGTGCCGATGCTCGTGTCTAGGAGCGTTGTTCATGTTGTGCGCTATTGAAGTGCATTCAATATGCACATGATAACTTGTTGTACATGGGAGAAACGATTTTGTTTGCAGAACGGCTTGAACGTTTCTCATCGAAGGAGTTCTCGAAGATGCGTCGGTTTAATCAAGCAAATGGGAATTTCTATGTGCTGCTAAGATTAAGTCGTTTTATCGCCCCTGTTATACGACCTAAATCCAGTGCGAAATGAACTAATGCCAAACCTTTCTTAACACTCTGTAATCTTGTCGAAGGCCAGTCATCTTTACTCTTCGAGATTCTCTCAAAATTTTAGACGATATTTCACGTAAACATACAGCTTTACTTCATGCTTTTGCGCTGCCATTCGAGGTTTTGTGGTTGCCACGTTTGTCTTCGAGTTCTCTTTGCACCACCTCATCTTAAGAAGGCTTAGTCGTTGCTAGCCAACCACCGTTTTTTTTCATGAGGTGTAGGGGTCAGAGTGCTATTCAGTGAATGGCTGCAGTATTGCTTCCCTCACTGGATGGTGGTAGCAGTCGGTATGTTAGCAACGCACTGTATTGTAAAGTTCGCCAGGTAAATGACGCCAAGTAATGCTTTTTTATAGTTTTTAAAAAAAACAACTGAATTCCTAATTATGGTAACTCTAAAATTTTTTCTTTCTATTTCCTCAAACAGGAAATTCTTCGATGCGGACGAAACGTAAATTTGTATTATTATTTTTTCTTTCAGACTTACTTGAGAATCTCATCGATCAACAAGCGATGTACTCACGAGCAGCTGCTCTCTCGAAACTGATTCAACGCGACAACGTTTACTGTATGTGCAATTGTACGCAACAATACGTACCTATATTTGTGTTTAAGCCAGTTTCATGCAACTTTCCAAAATCAAAACGTAACACCTTATCACTAGTTCGTCTACAGTTCGTTTGAAAATATCGAAAGCAGTGCTGAACATGCTCGACAGTGTTTTATCATTTGTGCACGATACACATAGTGCTACAGTGTTGCGGAAAAGGTGCACAACAATCACCAAGTGCATTCTTTTGTATTAACGGATGGCGTTCTGAGTGCTATCGATAAGGTTATCATAAAATCACTGAACGGTGAAGAGGGTGTTGAGGTGGTGATAGGCGAAAGCTGTACGGCACTTTTTAGTATCGTACAGAATTAAACAATCGCATAACAACTAACTGTATTTGGTTTTTTTGTCGAATTTGCTTTAGAAATGATGAACACAAATGTTACATTTCTTGATGAAACGAATTTCCGGAAATTTCTCACATAGCGGATCACTGAGGTAACGATGGTGTCTAGAAGTGTGATCTGAGAGGGAGAGAGAGTATGTCTTATCACAGAGAGTAGTACGTCATGCCAAAATCAATGTTTTTGAGCGCTCTGAGAGCATTTTATCTGAGCGATCGCGCAGTAATCTTCACCGTCATGCTATGGGTACGTAAAAATACTGCTTAATTCCGTACACTAAAAACTGTTTCCAAATTTTCCCTAAGATGGATTTCGCACAAAAGAGTGCTTTGGGCACTCTACTCTAATATTTGCTCGTAGATAGCCTCAAAGCATTTTTGAAAACAAACTTTGCTGCAGGGAATCACTAGGGTGTTGGTTATTTCTATTGCACAAAACATCCGCTGCACCTAAGGAAATGTAATCCGTTTAACCATAAAAAAAAAAAGAATTTGTTAGCCCAAATGAATGACTAAAATGTAAGAAATATTACCGCTCGTTTGGACGCATTGAAATTTATCATCCTGTCTAGCTTTGAGCGTACATTACCGAGCCGAATTTGTGCATGAAAGCAGTCAACAATGGCCATGTTGGCAACTAGATACCATCATGCATGAAAATTTCGTCGCTCAAAATCGCATTGCGTTTTTTTATTAGACATCGGTTGAATGATCTAATCAGTGTAACCAGCATATATACATTTACAAATGAGAGTAAAACCTATATCGTTTGCGACCTATCTCAACCACTCCGTATGACTGTGCCGATGCTCGTGTCTAGGAGCGTTGTTCATGTTGTGCGCTATTGAAGTGCATTCAATATGCACATGATAACTTGTTGTACATGGGAGAAACGATTTTGTTTGCAGAACGGCTTGAACGTTTCTCATCGAAGGAGTTCTCGAAGATGCGTCGGTTTAATCAAGCAAATGGGAATTTCTATGTGCTGCTAAGATTAAGTCGTTTTATCGCCCCTGTTATACGACCTAAATCCAGTGCGAAATGAACTAATGCCAAACCTTTCTTAACACTCTGTAATCTTGTCGAAGGCCAGTCATCTTTACTCTTCGAGATTCTCTCAAAATTTTAGACGATATTTCACGTAAACATACAGCTTTACTTCATGCTTTTGCGCTGCCATTCGAGGTTTTGTGGTTGCCACGTTTGTCTTCGAGTTCTCTTTGCACCACCTCATCTTAAGAAGGCTTAGTCGTTGCTAGCCAACCACCGTTTTTTTTCATGAGGTGTAGGGGTCAGAGTGCTATTCAGTGAATGGCTGCAGTATTGCTTCCCTCACTGGATGGTGGTAGCAGTCGGTATGTTAGCAACGCACTGTATTGTAAAGTTCGCCAGGTAAATGACGCCAAGTAATGCTTTTTTATAGTTTTTAAAAAAAACAACTGAATTCCTAATTATGGTAACTCTAAAATTTTTTCTTTCTATTTCCTCAAACAGGAAATTCTTCGATGCGGACGAAACGTAAATTTGTATTATTATTTTTTCTTTCAGACTTACTTGAGAATCTCATCGATCAACAAGCGATGTACTCACGAGCAGCTGCTCTCTCGAAACTGATTCAACGCGACAACGTTTACTGTATGTGCAATTGTACGCAACAATACGTACCTATATTTGTGTTTAAGCCAGTTTCATGCAACTTTCCAAAATCAAAACGTAACACCTTATCACTAGTTCGTCTACAGTTCGTTTGAAAATATCGAAAGCAGTGCTGAACATGCTCGACAGTGTTTTATCATTTGTGCACGATACACATAGTGCTACAGTGTTGCGGAAAAGGTGCACAACAATCACCAAGTGCATTCTTTTGTATTAACGGATGGCGTTCTGAGTGCTATCGATAAGGTTATCATAAAATCACTGAACGGTGAAGAGGGTGTTGAGGTGGTGATAGGCGAAAGCTGTACGGCACTTTTTAGTATCGTACAGAATTAAACAATCGCATAACAACTAACTGTATTTGGTTTTTTTGTCGAATTTGCTTTAGAAATGATGAACACAAATGTTACATTTCTTGATGAAACGAATTTCCGGAAATTTCTCACATAGCGGATCACTGAGGTAACGATGGTGTCTAGAAGTGTGATCTGAGAGGGAGAGAGAGTATGTCTTATCACAGAGAGTAGTACGTCATGCCAAAATCAATGTTTTTGAGCGCTCTGAGAGCATTTTATCTGAGCGATCGCGCAGTAATCTTCACCGTCATGCTATGGGTACGTAAAAATACTGCTTAATTCCGTACACTAAAAACTGTTTCCAAATTTTCCCTAAGATGGATTTCGCACAAAAGAGTGCTTTGGGCACTCTACTCTAATATTTGCTCGTAGATAGCCTCAAAGCATTTTTGAAAACAAACTTTGCTGCAGGGAATCACTAGGGTGTTGGTTATTTCTATTGCACAAAACATCCGCTGCACCTAAGGAAATGTAATCCGTTTAACCATAACTCGAATGTTTCGAATCTCTCATTATGACAAATCGAATGCTGTCAAGCGTCCGTAACCACAGCGAATACTTCGTTGATGATTGACGAGAATAGGAAACCACTCACGCATCTCTTAGTGATCTGTCGTCGTTGCGTGCCTAAACTCATTCATAAGCACTAGTTATACCACTTCGGCGTACGGAAAGCTCTCTCTCTTTAATCGTGTTTATAGCTCGTCTCTCATTTCGGCAACAAACGTTGCTAACATATAAACTTATGCTCAGTTTTCAGAATACTTATCTGGAGCAATGAGAGCTATAGGGCAAGTAATTTCTGAATTAGGCGCTATTTTGCAGGCTCATCCTCTCCCACTTTTGAGAGGGTGCAGTTCAGAGGGGACCCGAGCAATTCTAAAAACGTATGCAAGAGTGAGTGCTTATGCTTGATGCGTTCCATATGCGCATGCATACGACCTCTATCTTAAGCTCACCCTTTGCTACAATCCCAGTTTTTTTCTATTGATGTAGCAATTAAAAATATGGCAAATGATGATTTGCCGGCTTATTAAATTGATGCAGAAACTTTTTTGCAGTTTGCACACCAGAAAACGAATCGCGTGCGGATTTTGGAAGTGAGTTCTCTTTAGCATTTCCATCATTTGGGCATTTTTTAATGTGGTTAAGTGAAAGAAATACTCGTATAAAGTGCAGAGAGTACAAGATTTTAAATATATTAAAGTCATAAGTAACACTTGTCTACCTATGGCATACCTTATCTATACCCCAGTAGCTCACTTCACACCATCGATAGCTTTCTGAATATGTGAGCCAATCATGTAATATCCTATTGATCTCGTTGCACATTTTAAGATTACAAAGCCCTTGATAAATATCACTGAAAGCTTGAATTACCGAAAGTACTAGCTTTTCTATTGGCTTTTATGACGAAACGATCGAAGACTCCTTGGAATAAGTTAGGCTTCTTAGGGGCATAATGCATGTGCTTCAGTAGATTGAGCAATAGTTGTTTCTCTAAAGATTAGGAAATACTCATTTGAACTCACAGCAAATGGACTATAGAAATATTTTTTACATCATCTTGCAACGATAAGTGATTATCCTCTAGTAGGCGAAATATCTGCCGACTTTCAACTACACAAAATTATTCGTAATTTTGCACCTTTTGTTTCAAAGAAGGATAGCAGAAAGCGGAATTGCGCTTTCCAAGCCGATGCGCTTTCCAACCGTTAGCCTTAGTTAGAGTGCGGAGTTTGTGGAAGCAAGCTTTGTAGGTGTTACGTTTTATATTTGTTGGTGAATGGTTGGCAAGTCACGAGGCGATTTCTTCCAGTTGGTGAGCAATTAGCCTCTCTTGAGCGGAAACAGCACTCAATGTTCGCCCCAAATAGGCTAGAACCCAGTCGACGCCCCACTCAGCAGATGACGCTCGCCTCCATGGATAACGCTCTGTTTTACAGGTTTGCTCTTCTAGTAATCACTAAAAAAAAGTGCTAAATTGTAATCCAGGCTCCCGTTGAGTTGTGCTAAACCATTTGTGTCGTCCTTATCAATTACGTCATTGATAAGAGGACACAACGGCATAAGAAGGTCGTCTCATATCGAAAACGCAAGATACGGGATGCTCATCTATGCATACGATTCCTACCTTACGCGCGACTCACACACGAATGTTAACCGGCGTACGACAAGCGCTGTATGCGTAAGCGTAAGAAGCGCTTCTGACGTGCAAGATTTGCTACGGCCCTCAACTGTCTGAAAGAGGGTATCGAAAGCAATACGTTTGCAACTGTTTCCAAACTGTGGCTCGTTTTCTCGATGTTCTTCGGGAAGCATTCCACAATTTTGTCTTCCCAAAGTTCTGCGGGTCACTCAAGTGGCCTTATCTATACCCAACTATATTTTCTGCACTGTCGTCCAAGTTATCCTCATGAATCAAGCCTGTCAACGCTGCAGTAACAAGCCAATATTATATTTTTTTACTAGCGCACAACGAAAGTATCCACTCATGCAGGAAACTCTGTTGGTTGCTAGCTTTTCTATGGTTTTTATAGCTATCAAAGTGCACTACGCTATCCTTTTGACACTGATCTCAATGTAAGCTACACATCGTGCGCTTTTACAGCCTTCGCGTAATACAGTATTTCATAAACGTTTGCAGTACATCACTTTTGAAAACTATTTTGTGTACCAGAAATAAAAAATCACTGTGTGGAGAGTCGTGTTATTTGTGCAGGAGTAAGTAAGTATCTTTGTATCAACATTTCAAATTCTATGACATCGAGGCCATACAATTTACTTTTCCCACCAACCTCACCAACTTAAATATTCATGGATTCAGCGAAACACACAACATATACTTCAATGCAGAACAACCGTTATGGGCAGAAGATCTGATGGAAGACAAACAAGAGTATGGCGTTAGGAGATTTAAACGGCGATATTTGTTCGAAATTCTTCTCGATATTCGTAGTGTAGAGGAGCTTTTTGCCTGTAAAAGGAAGTTTAGTGTCAGACTTACTGCGAAAGCACAATACGATGCAAAATAGCTCACTCAACACCACGAAAATACTGTTTCGCTGATCTGTATGAATCAGCAGTTCCAATGCGCTTTGACAAGCTTATATTTGCAAAGCGCATTATGGCAGCATCGTGTCGATGTGTATGCAGCTGTGCTTATCACTCTAGTAGTTTCAGTGCTAGAACCACTGAAGGTAGAGAGGAGAAATTCAGCAGCTATATTTGTAACCATAGATGCGTATGTACATATTGCATGTGCGTGTGCGTGTGCTTGTACGTCTACGTGTACGTGTACCTGTACGTGAGTTTGTAGTGTGCGCACGTCTTGTCTGTGTGTGTATTTGTATGTGTGGGTATGAGTGTGTGGTCTTTGTTTGGAGGGTGTATGTGACAAAATATGCTATTAGAGCTGTGCCCCAAATTTGAAAAGACCTATCAAGAAAGGACATTCGTGTCTTCAGAATTTTCGACCTTCGATTTTGTTAACGGATTTTTAAAGGTAAGAAGGGCGAGGGAAGGAAGGGAGGGAAATGAGATTGGCTATGAGCCATAGTAATAATAGATTATTCCTACCGATTATAACATATGGACATTGAGAATCACTCAGTTTACAGTTCTGTCTCGCCTTGTGTCGATTTTATATATTATGGAAGAAGTGGTGCTGCGTAAATGGCAAATTACTTTAACGATGCTCTTCGTCAATCTATTTGTGCTGCGTGAAAAAGATAGCACATTTTAGATCAGAAGCTTTCACTTCAGCATTGCTAGAGGGCATAATGTCGCTAAATATGTACTCAAAGATGGCAACAGCAATTGTGATCTTACAATCAATAGTAGCAATTTTAAAGTTTTTGTTTTCGATGCTCATTTATGGCCATTTTCTTCATCCTTCTACCAAACAATAACAATTTCAACAGCCATTAGGGTAACACATAGAGCATTTTGGAAGCACAAGGAAATTACAGTGGAATGAATGTGAAAACTGACGTTGAAATCGATGAAATAATTTTTATTTTTAAAATCTCTATACGAAATTCACATCGTTTCATTTTGCCAATCAAAATATTTTACGAAAACAATCGAACTCTTACGGATTTCTATTAGACGTTTCTTTGAAGTCAATTTGGTTTTTCGTCTTCGGCCAAATATGTTCAATTTGAATTGAATTTTCGTTTTCGTAGACCTTAAGCAATAATAAATTTTGTGCTGTTAGACGTTTGAAAGTGTCTCGCAATTCACACAATGAACGCTTAGGACTGATCGATGAAAAATTGCACAATATTGCGATATTGCTTCGGAAAAAAGGTGCCCGGAGAGCTTCTACGATGGCGTAGCAATATTTTTGGTTTGTGATATCGTAGGTGATCTGTCGTTAGCCGTATTTTATTCGTCAAGGATGCTAATCTCTCCATTTATTATTTTTAATGTCGAAATTTTTCTTCTCAAAGTTACTCTCTGTTGAGAAGTTCGTTTTCAACGTTACCGTAATCCTTCGCCGGCTACGGTAGCGAAGAAACACGACAGGTGGATCTAAAAATGTCTTCTAAACGGAAAAGTTGGATAACGCAACATTAGGAAGGTGTTTATCCTGATGCGCTTTCATCAACTAACTGCTCCCTTATCGATAAGAAGTTCGAAAACGATATTGAGCGCTTTGTTAAAGTAGCTCGGTTGGTAGGCCCGAATCGCTTACTGGCTTACTTTATAATAAGTTTCTATGAATCATTTAAAAGATGCACTATCCACAGTCCGTTCTTATTGCAACTCGCGCAGAAGTGAAGTACATCTAAAAACTGAAAAACCTTTCTTTAATTCGAAATCTTCGTCATCCCTCTTCCCGTTCCCTTGCAGGTTGAACGGTCACGGATTGATGTTATACAGTGTGCGGGATATTGCACGATGTGCGAAGAACTGTTATGTACGTTGGCATTGCCGGCATAATAAACTTCCAAAGACTATCGTAAATCGAAAACGTAAGACGAGTGGCGTAAACGCGAGACACGATAACATAATCAAGGCGAAAGAAGCGCAAAACTGGCTGAGATATACACTCATACAGACACTGTGACTGCAACTCGCTCAGTTTTACCGCTGCCATCGGAGGAAATGTAGGACAACGCGAACGCGCTAATGTGGGGACTTCAAAAAATGCTTGAAAACTGAGATGAGAGAAGATCAGAGGGCGATCTCGTTGATCAGAATCACGTTGGTTCTCGTTGATGTTCTCGTGATACATGCAGTGTGCATGCACACTGTAGTGCATGCACACTGCATATATGCCCTCACAGATACGCAGATCATTGGACACACCTACATTAAGCTCTTTAGCGGGCTTTTTATTAAAAAGTGTTTTTTTATCAACTCTGCCATTTACTGCTTATATGGCGCGCATGCAACGTTTATTCGACGCACGCCTTATGTTTTCGACCGGCTATTGTCCAAGTATCACTTTGTTCGTTTCTCGATTGAAAATCAAAGAAATGTTTCATTATTGAAATATTTGTCCTTTACTTCTAGCAATCATTTCATGTCTGTACCACGATGCTTTTTATGCTACCCCATATCATGGCTGACTTTGTTAATAGTGATATATTTATGGAGACTCTATATGTAGCACCCCCTTGAAATAGTTCAACGGAGATCATATTTACTTATTTTTCCACTGCTAGTCAGAAAGGCATGCAATGTGCCTTTATGACACTCCTATGTGACAAAGGGTGGAGTCTTCGTAGTGAGTAAGGATTTTTAAATGCAGTTCGCCACCGAATCGCTTACTGGCTTACTTTATAATAAGTTTCTATGAATCATTTAAAAGATGCACTATCCACAGTCCGTTCTTATTGCAACTCGCGCAGAAGTGAAGTACATCTAAAAACTGAAAAACCTTTCTTTAATTCGAAATCTTCGTCATCCCTCTTCCCGTTCCCTTGCAGGTTGAACGGTCACGGATTGATGTTATACAGTGTGCGGGATATTGCACGATGTGCGAAGAACTGTTATGTACGTTGGCATTGCCGGCATAATAAACTTCCAAAGACTATCGTAAATCGAAAACGTAAGACGAGTGGCGTAAACGCGAGACACGATAACATAATCAAGGCGAAAGAAGCGCAAAACTGGCTGAGATATACACTCATACAGACACTGTGACTGCAACTCGCTCAGTTTTACCGCTGCCATCGGAGGAAATGTAGGACAACGCGAACGCGCTAATGTGGGGACTTCAAAAAATGCTTGAAAACTGAGATGAGAGAAGATCAGAGGGCGATCTCGTTGATCAGAATCACGTTGGTTCTCGTTGATGTTCTCGTGATACATGCAGTGTGCATGCACACTGTAGTGCATGCACACTGCATATATGCCCTCACAGATACGCAGATCATTGGACACACCTACATTAAGCTCTTTAGCGGGCTTTTTATTAAAAAGTGTTTTTTTATCAACTCTGCCATTTACTGCTTATATGGCGCGCATGCAACGTTTATTCGACGCACGCCTTATGTTTTCGACCGGCTATTGTCCAAGTATCACTTTGTTCGTTTCTCGATTGAAAATCAAAGAAATGTTTCATTATTGAAATATTTGTCCTTTACTTCTAGCAATCATTTCATGTCTGTACCACGATGCTTTTTATGCTACCCCATATCATGGCTGACTTTGTTAATAGTGATATATTTATGGAGACTCTATATGTAGCACCCCCTTGAAATAGTTCAACGGAGATCATATTTACTTATTTTTCCACTGCTAGTCAGAAAGGCATGCAATGTGCCTTTATGACACTCCTATGTGACAAAGGGTGGAGTCTTCGTAGTGAGTAAGGATTTTTAAATGCAGTTCGCCATTCCTCAATACAAAGTTCGATGACAGTTCATCAAAAAGTGAACCTCCTTGTCATCAAGCTTCGCCAAAATGGGAGGGTACAGGTATCGGAAGTGCACATGTCAACATTTGATGGCCTATTCTCAGCATCGTTTTTTTAACATTTGGCCATGAAGTACGTGCACTACACGGAGATGAAGAGAATTTGTAGTTCGATTGTGAATGCGATCAGTAAGAAAAGGGAAGTAACAGCTGAGAGGAAAAAGCTCTGTCAGAAGCTCATTCACTTTACGCTGTGATGCAGAAAGTGGTGCTTTTTTTGTTAAATAAATACTGCTTCATTACCTTAAAATGCCTTAAATAATACCTTAAAATGTCCAATAGTGATATAGTCAATCTGCTTAATACTGCAGTGCCTCGGATAAAGTCTCCCAGAGGCTATCTTGTTTTAGAGTGTTGAAGTTTGTTTGACGGTAAGGCCATGTCGAGGAGGTTTAAATCCAGATGATGTGGTGGTTAATATGTTTGTTTTTTCGAATGACTACAGAGCCGACTAGGTATGAAGTGGATGGTGAACAAAGACATGAGCTGAGCATTTTAGATCTATTGTTGGCCTACCCATTGAAAAGTTTAGTGTGGCCCATCGCATGGCATCACTGTTGACATTCGCCATTAACGGTATTCTACACCCTTAAAGGACGCAAGAACATGGAGGCATTCATTGAACGAAATAATGTCTACTAGTCGAGCAGCAGCCGTTTCACGATTGTGGGTCTTTATGCAATGAAACTCGAATCACGATTTGAAAAGTAGCAATGATCCAAGAAACAAAGCAGTTTGCGATTACGTCATCTGTGCATGCAAATTAACTATTCGAGATGCGTGGAGGCTTTTAACAGTAAAGGGGACTAATGTATGTGGTCCTTCCGGTATCACATAAATGAATCGCTTGAGCTGCTTCACATTTACACCACCTAAGGGCTCAACACCTAACTCATCCCTCTGTTCGCCAATTGTGTCAAGGATGTTAGGCTCAACGCCTTGAAAGGCATAAATAAATGTAGGAAAATCACCCCCTATTACAGCATCCGTCTTAAATTAGGCTTGGCGAAAAAATTAGCCTTCTCCCTGGCGTAGTCTTGCTACTTCCAAAATACTATGGAAAAGTATGAGTTAACATGCGAAAATGACAAATATGGTCTTATGAGGCCACTGCAGCTTTGTTCAGAGCAATATGGTAGTCAGTTTTTTATGACAGCATATTGGCTTCATGTTCGGATAGCAATATACATGCTCTATGGTTGAATTTCATTGAATCATCCGTTAGTGATGATGAGATTATTCGCTCACGTAGGGAGAAACCTTTACTTCTTTCGTGCACTTGCCGACCTGCCGATTACGAGTCATCATTCATAAACTCTGGAATTTACAGGTGATCGACCTCCGTTCGACTGGACGAAGGTAGATGGGGAGAGAGCCCATATATTCATGAGTAAGGCATTGTTGATGTCACTTGTTGGTTATCAAAAATATGTTGCAATGAGAATGAGGTAACTGAGTGTCTATGAAGCACTATAACGACATCTTTGAGACTCGGGAATTGTTGACGCTTAATAGTGGGAGTGGTGAGGCGTGTTCATTTTCCCTTGAATCGATTTCATTTTTTTTTTCACTTTTTAATGCTTTCGCTGTTCTCACTTCAGCTTTAATCGACAACAGCATGTGCCTGCTTAGTAGGAACGAATGGATTGTGCAAGATGAAAATTAACGTGGGTACGGGCACACACAGCAGCGCAGTTGTCTAGGCAACAGTGCCGTTAACGCGCACAACATAGAGACTCGTCACGACGACGTCTAATCGCCATCGTTGCGTTTCTAAGCCCAACTCTTTGCTGGCTCTATATATACAACACCGCTGACCTATCCTGGAAGGGCCATGAAAATTTTCGCCTCTTTATAACATCAAAATCGATGTGTTTCTGGCCCGGTCCTCATAGCTGTGGTGGCCGTTTCCAGGCAACTGGCCCTCTTGGCTATTTCATTCATTGGTTTCTATCCCTAAGGGTACGACGGCCCAGCGGCTGGTCCTACCGTTGGCGCATTGTGATGTTCGCTGTGATGCAAATTGCTACTCTCCCCGACACCCCCAGCCGACTGTCCTTTTATGAGGCATATAAGTAGGTAATTTCATCATTTAACAAAACAAACTTCCCTCCTCTTCCTGCGCCAGATTTCTTTTTAAATTCTGTGTTTGGCTATTGCCAATTTTTCTCTGCCCCATTGTATGGTCCGTGGAGTATGTTTTTCGATTTTGGTGCTTGGTCATGGACGGTTTTCCTCTTAATATTTTTTAAAAAATGTCGACATTGAAGTCGACCGTAATGATATCAGAAAACGATGCTCGTTACCTCTGAAAATTTGTCTCATCTATGCACTTCTCTAGAAAGCTGATGAACTAAATAAGTGAACAGATAGAGCGACGTGAAAGAGTATTGTTTTAAGATATCAACTGACAATAGTTATGCTCATGATTACTCGAGGTGTTCAGCTAGAAAAGCGGTCGTATTTCAAAAATTAATCGTGAATCAGTGAGAACAACAAGGTAATTTGCTTTCAGTATGTGGGCCCTCCCCCCTTCATACGCATGGAAATATGCTGTTGCGCAAATAATGCCATACCATGCACCGCATGTGCACGGTGAGTGCATCGGTGCTTCGAGGGGGGATAGGGTGAAAGAGAGAGACAGAGAAGGGAAGGAAGGGAAAGCGAAGAAGAGATGGACAGAAAAAGAGATGGGTTTCGAAAACGTGGGATATAAATTCATAATGTGTCAGTTAAGGCAAAGAAAAGAGAAATTCACATCATACAGCAGAAAAAAACTTATAAGTTAAATGAGTGAACAAGTAGATCAACTCTTGAGAGATATGGAATGTTACAGTCATGCTTTAGTTGTTTACAAATGACATAGTTTATCAGTGGATCTACCAGTGGAAAAAAAACGTCTTGTTAAATTGACCAGGACTGGCCGCGCGGGAAGGAGGGGGAGGGGGGAGGGGTAATCGAAAACTTCAAATGACCGTAACTTAAGAGCAAAACTTGCAAAAAAAAAGGTAAATGCGCACTTGATCGTTTCAAAACAAGCTGAGCGATTGCGTGAATTCCTTTTCGAAAATTCAGGAAAATTTTCTTGCGAAAAATTTTCACTTTGCGCGATCATTGTTGATGCGCCATGATTCGCAGGTACCATATTGTCATCAAAGTTACATAAGTGTAAAAGCGCCACGTGAGCAACCGAAAGTCGACCCCGGGCCCCATCGAGAATCAGGAGTCCTAACCACTAATCGGGAACTGACTCGATGTTAACGAGCACATAGACAATGACGCGCTCTTTAAGGGACAGAAAATTGCTTATTTATCGGATCACCATCGAAACTTCTGCAAATAATTCGCACGTTTAATCCGGGTCTTGATGGTGGTGGTGGTGGGAGGATGGGAGAGAGGGGGAAGGTGGAGGAGGACGAATTCACCTTCCTTTCAAACCGCTTCATCTCTAGCAGCAAAGAAGTTTTCCACTTTTCATAAGAGTTCCGGAAAATAATGGGTTGGGTCTTAAACTGTTTGGTTTAGTTGCCATATTCTTTAAAAAATATATGAAGAATTTGGAGGAGTGAATGTGTAGAAACCAATTCGACATTTTATAAGGAACGTAGAGGTATGTTTGTATTGAAAGTGATGCGAGCTGATTGGAGCGGATTCAAAATCGAAAACACTGAGAAGAATACTTAAATGGTGAGCAATAGGGAATTTTGCTAATCTACTTTTTACTAAAATGAGGAAAACACTTTGAAAATTCTTCGAGAAATTCCCATGGGAAGTAGTGCACAGAATTAGTGTTGAATATTTTTGCCCGAACAACAATTCCTTGTTCCATTGTTTTATTGGAATAGAGAGAGATTTTACTTTTGCACATAGCCAGCCGATCGGCGCATCCTCTTGTTACTCTTCTTTCACCGTTTATTGCTTGCAATTTGTTTCATTCGACTTGAATAATCGCTAACTTGAGATCATCACCGGTGGGCGGCTGCAAAAATAAAATTATATATCATCTAATAGCATCGACTGAAATTTGGCATGAAGAAATTTTGAAGATAACTACAATTCAACATCGCTAATTGCCCATATATTTACGTGTCAAGATATTCGTTAATTAGTATTTTTCTAACATTAATTCGAATATGTAGTGTTTTTATTACGATGCAGGACTTATTTGCTTTTTTTGGCGCATCACAAGCGCTGCCAAATTTTGCTAATCTACTTTTTACTAAAATGAGGAAAACACTTTGAAAATTCTTCGAGAAATTCCCATGGGAAGTAGTGCACAGAATTAGTGTTGAATATTTTTGCCCGAACAACAATTCCTTGTTCCATTGTTTTATTGGAATAGAGAGAGATTTTACTTTTGCACATAGCCAGCCGATCGGCGCATCCTCTTGTTACTCTTCTTTCACCGTTTATTGCTTGCAATTTGTTTCATTCGACTTGAATAATCGCTAACTTGAGATCATCACCGGTGGGCGGCTGCAAAAATAAAATTATATATCATCTAATAGCATCGACTGAAATTTGGCATGAAGAAATTTTGAAGATAACTACAATTCAACATCGCTAATTGCCCATATATTTACGTGTCAAGATATTCGTTAATTAGTATTTTTCTAACATTAATTCGAATATGTAGTGTTTTTATTACGATGCAGGACTTATTTGCTTTTTTTTGGCGCATCACAAGCGCTGCCATTTGTTGGGCTTCTTTTCTTGGTTTTACAGCATTTCCTACTTTGTAAATGATGAAAAACATTCGGTCTATCCGATGAAAGGATGTCGAAAGCGCCGAAAATTTTCTGTTTTCTGATGACATCATTTCCGGATGACATCAGTCTATGGAAGTTTTTTTGAAATTTACTGAAGCAGCTTATCGCCTGAGTAAACGCAAACGTCATTCGTTCAATAGATTATGTCAAATTCATGCTCATTTCAAGGAATATGCTTACAACAACTAGTTTGCGTCATTTGCGTGCGCTTAAAGTGCAAAAAGAAATCCAAGAAAGTGAAAAGATGTTTTCGTAAGACTTCTTGATCGAGGAGACGGTAAAAAGCATCATAAAAACTTTTCTTTACTGGGCTAATTTATTTTCAAATTTTCTGCATTTCTGTTCTAGTGCATGTAATTAGATATAGCAATAGATGGTGCCTCTTTGTGAAATCTTTAGAAATTGGGACGTTTGCAATCATTCATTAGAGAGTGTTTTCTTTGGGAACATTCATTCATTATACGCACAATTTATCGTCGACGATGCTAGCAAGTATCACTAAGTTCTTGGGAGCAGTGTTGTGCACGTTGACACCTCCTGGTACTCTGTCTCATGTAGAGTAACACTTCACAACGCAGTATTCTTGTCCAACAAGAAGGTAGCCATTGTGTTTGCATCGATCAAAATCTTGCAATAATGACCACGAATGCGTTTTGCGGTTAGGCATTCGATTTTTTAATGGTGACAACGGCACTTTTTTTATCACCTTTTTGCATATATAGCAGCTAACTACTTATTTTCACCTCGTACAATGGCAAGCTTACGCTGATTTTGTTCACATTATTAGACACGACAGCAGTTCTGGTACGGTCTATTTTAGCGTTATTCGATTGCAGCCATTTGCAATGCAACATTGCAATGAGCGTTAGATATTTGCAATTTCAATCGAAATAAACCACTCGTGGCCTAGTTGAGATGGTATGCACCTAAACGAGGAACGCACTCCATTCTGACTGCAACCGAAATCACATCAGATCTTTTGACATACTTTTTACTCTATGTTCTGGTTTTGCACTGTTTTTGGTCTATGAGTGAGCGCACTGAGAACGCTCGCTGCATAACGACACAGTCAATAAAACCTGTTGCAATATGTGAGTGCAACGCAAAACAGTTTCATTGCTGATGAGCGATTCTCGTTGCAGAGGAGTGAAGAGGAAACCTTTGGTTATGGACAAATACGAGAAACTTGGAAAAATCGGTGAAGGATCCTACGGAGTTGTTTTTAAGTGTCGAAACAAGGAAACTGGACAGGTAACTTTTCAACATCTTTTGTTCTTTCTTTGTTCGACTTCGCTCGATCAACGTTGCCATTGCAACGAGTATGCTAAGAATGCAATTGCAACGAATATGTTAACATTGCAATTGCAACGAATATGCTAAGACTGCAATTGCAACGAATACACTAACACTATTATGGTATAAACACACGTACGCATGGAAATATAACGCCAACTTAGGAAAATAAGTTTGTTCCTCATCAAATAAATAAGCATCATGAGCTCTACTCGAAACGCGTAATCGATGGAGGACAGATTCATAGAGGTCGTATCGAGTTATTAATAGCCTTCACAACTAGTAGCTGTGTTAAGGAGGTGTCATTTCGTCTAAAGCCTACCCTTCAACAAAGTACTCGAAAGCTATCAAACAGAACCCTGCTAAAACTATACCGCCAAGAAGTCAACCGATCAAATTTTAATAAAATGAATGTGATCAACAATCTGCAACGATGTTATAGAGGAGTACTGATGAGCTGTCTACAGTAATACGCCACAATCCTTTAAAAAGTATTTTGTTTTAGTAATTTTTAATTGCCAATCTTAGTGGTTTTCATCTTGGAATAACGAATACTAATACGACAAAACGTTCCCAAGTACCTTTTCTATTTCAAAGAATGTTTAGCGGCATCCGATAAAACAATGCTGGTCCGCATCAAGGTAAATTATTAGAGCATCAGAAATGTCGGTACGTTAGGAGAATTCAAAAATCATTTATATGAATTAAAGTGAAATCATTCCGATCGGCCTAATTTTGCTGGTTCTTATAGCCGTCTGGAAATCAGGTCGCTTTATTATGATCTCTTTTGTCTTCTTTTCGAACTAATTAGAGAATTCTGATTTTTGTTCCCGCGAAATAAAACTCTCTTGGGATAAAGAAATAAGGGAAAAATAAAGTAACAGTGCTAAAGGAAATGAAAGAATTAAACTACATATGCTTCAGCGTCATCGTTCCCACAAAAGAGAAAACGTTTCTAGGTTATATCGTTGTTTGAAACAAACGATATTTTTCGACGCTCTGTTTTCCCAACAGAATGAGAAAAATTCATGAGTGGGTAGGAACAACTCGTTTATGAAAAAGCTCTCTACACTTTTCATCTGTGATAAACTGAATGAGCAAAACGGCATTACTGAATATGAAACGTGTAAGCAAGTGTAGCACCGGAAATGTAGTGAGGTGACGATCAATTCTGACAACTAGGCTTATCAGCGTTTAAAATTGGTAGCAACGGCCAAACAAGATGTGAGGTAATTCCTGGATGACTGCCATTGCTCAAAGCTATATATTGTTGAACACTGATACGAGCTTACCAGTTTTTCATTAAGAATAGCGTGTTATATAAAATCCGAAAAATGGTGAGGGCACTGCGACTACAAGTGTCGTTTTGGCATGAGTACTGTAACAGCTACAATGCGACCGCATCAAAACCTGACGGAGAACTTCAGAATAGAAAAAGCGAAAAGACAGCTATGTTAGCGAAGAAAACACTTCCTCCCCAAACAGGCTCATGCTGCTTGGCCAGCTGCAACATTTTACCACTTACTATGATCCGTTTAAAACGCGTATCACCTGTGTTCATCGCTCCTCAGAGACGTGCGTATTGCGCTAAGTTCTTCCGCAGCTTTAGACCGCAATTCAGTATGTTTAATGGACTGTTGAATGGATGTTGCGTAAAATCACGGCGGTTCAAAAACCAGTCAGCCACGAATTGGAGGGGGGGGGGGGGCAGAGACCCATGAATTCTTCCAAATTTCCACAAATCCATGAATGTTCCGGATTCTCGCAAGAGGCCTAATTTTGGTCTAGAGGTTGAAATTGAAGGAAATTAAGAATTTAGCGTTCCTTTTCCCATCCATTTATTTTCTGTGCGCTGAAACTCATGCAGAACTCCATGAATCTTTCCAAATTTTTGTTCGGCAGCCCTCACAGCACTTACAATATTCTTTGCAAAATTCACTATGATGGTTTCTCTGACCTGCGAGTTGAAACTACCAAACATAGACAGACACGATCGCATATGTTGCTTAAGTACTCAGATTTACTCAAAAGCATAACTATTTGTTCGTTCATGCCTTTGACACTGGAAAAAAGGCACTGGAACGATTAAACCATCGCATAGACAATGCACGATCACGGTCATTCGCAACTGCTGCACGTAATTTTCAAAAAAAAAAAGTTTGTTGCTGTAACAGACTATGGGTCCCTCCCTTCTCCCTCTCACCCTCCCCCCCTCTCACCTTTAGTGTTTTGGAATGAAATGATACCATCCAGAGTTTTAGTTGGGGATTTACGAATTATTACTGGTCAATGTCAGCTAAAAGGAAGGAGGGGGGGGGGGGGGGGGGGGGGGGGGGGCAGAGACCCATGAATTCTTCCAAATTTCCACAAATCCATGAATGTTCCGGATTCTCGCAAGAGGCCTAATTTTGGTCTAGAGGTTGAAATTGAAGGAAATTAAGAATTTAGCGTTCCTTTTCCCATCCATTTATTTTCTGTGCGCTGAAACTCATGCAGAACTCCATGAATCTTTCCAAATTTTTGTTCGGCAGCCCTCACAGCACTTACAATATTCTTTGCAAAATTCACTATGATGGTTTCTCTGACCTGCGAGTTGAAACTACCAAACATAGACAGACACGATCGCATATGTTGCTTAAGTACTCAGATTTACTCAAAAGCATAACTATTTGTTCGTTCATGCCTTTGACGCTGGAAAAAAGGCACTGGAACGATTAAACCATCGCATAGACAATGCACGATCACGGTCATTCGCAACTGCTGCACGTAATTTTCAAAAAAAAAAAAGTTTGTTGCTGTAACAGACTATGGGTCCCTCCCTTCTCCCTCTCACCCTCCCCCCCTCTCACCTTTAGTGTTTTGGAATGAAATGATACCATCCAGAGTTTTAGTTGGGGATTTACGAATTATTACTGGTCAATGTCAGCTAAGGATGCGCCGGAAAGAAGTGAAAATTCTGCGCAACAACATTGGTAACAGTCGAAGGTTTCGAAAATTTTGGAACAAAAGTCGTTTCAAAAGTGTGAAATTTTCGGTGCTCTCTGCTCATTTAATAACTTATAGCGCATTTGTATGTCAGGAAAAGTCGTTATTGGTGAGTTAATTTTATTATTTATGGTTATTATATTGTACCCGCAAATTTCCGATGCGAAAATTTGTAAGCTTGAAGAATGATTTTTTTCGCCAGTGAAATTCTTAACGTCTTTCAACATTTTATTCGGCATATTAAATTCCCTTATTGTATTTAATAAAATCATTTTTATTATTCGAATATCTGTCGCTAATGATTTCAGCTTGTGGCAATTAAAAAATTCGTCGAAACGGAAGATGATCCTGCAATTAAGAAAATCGCTTTGAGAGAAATTCGAATGCTAAAGGTACAATTCGAATAACTCAAAAATTTTCTAAAAGCTAAAAGCTTTTTTTAATTAAAGTTGTTGCTATCGCTCACGAAAAAAAAAAAGAAAAAGGCCGTCTTCTATCGCAAGTGATGTTTCTTTTCGTTCGACATTTCATCGTTTCCGATAATAATTCATAAAATGGGCGCATAAATATTTTCAATTCTTTTTTCACTAAGTAATTTTCGAGTCTGTTGAGATAGGGAGCGAAGAAAACAAGTATTTCGGAGAGCAAAAAGGAAAACAAAGGTGAATTGAAAGAAAGCATAAATGTTCGCACTTCGTTAGAATTCTTTGAATGGATATCTTTATATCGAAAACATATAAGGGTTCTGGGCGAAAATTTGCCGAGTATCATCACCGAATAATTTCTCCTTGTCCTGCTAATTTTCCAAAATTTTAAAAAAAAAATTCAACGCTGTATCAACAAACATACACTATCTATTCCTAACAATCTCTTGTTTTCTTTCGTAGTATATTTATTTATTTTTCCTAACAGTCTTTATTTAACAGTTTTTATTCTATTTTTTAATCATTTTTCTGTCCCATCTTACACTAGTTTCCTTACGCTTTTATGCTGTTATGCTCTAAAGACAATGTTTGATAAAAGTTTGATAATCTATATTTGGTAAAAACAATGCTTGATAATAGACGGTAATTTTTGTTTTTTTTTTCTTTGAAAATCTGAAACCAAATGGAAATTAACTTTTTGCCTAGCACTGCTTATGACGGCGATAGGCAAACCATCGTTTTTAACGTCCCCTATAAAGCCCACTAAGAGATTACACAATCAGCTAAAGGTGACAGTTTGATCAATTAACGTTGCAAATAATGAAATATGCGGACTATTTGCAGCGCTGCATACTGTAAATGAGTAAAAGTAAATGAGTGAAAGCGAAAAAAAAAAGTTGCAAAAACAAAAGGCATCAGTGTTAATGAAAACAGTTTATCAGAAGCCGTAGCCGAACGTTTGTCTCTATACAGGGCGCATATCCTACTTGTAACACAAACGCAAATGAGCGCTTTCACAAAAGACGAAGCATATGCATAAACACACCGCTGGCATCTGAAGTTTTCGATTTTCTAAGGTCCAATTCACTTTAACAAAAGTCATACTGCTCGTTGCTCGATCCTCACTCTCTCTCTGCTTTTCCCTCAGCTGTTTGGTGAATTTTTACCGGTTTAATCTCTAATGAAACCGGCGAGAAAAATTTGTCTGTCTATATGAAAAGAGTTAAAGTGATGAACGGTGACGTTTTGAAGTTTTGGAGCGATGTTGAGAAGACTTTTGCATGTAATGAATAATTATGAGTGGAATTAATTAAAGGAATAAAGCGAAAACTTTTCAGCAATTAAAACATCCAAATTTGGTGAACTTGATAGAGGTGTTCAAGAGGAATCGTAAATTGCATCTCGTTTTTGAGCACTGCGACCGAACTGTTCTTCATGATCTCGAGAAGTATCCAAAAGGGTAAGTCACACTCTTAAAAAGTTATCATTAATTTTTCCTTTAGCAAACGATGCTGGTAGGCACAAGATTGTTTTTTGAAGACAGTCAATGCATTTATCTGTTGTCAACAACATTCTAAAAGTATGTCTGGAAAGCGGATGGAAAAAGAATCGAAAAGTTAGCAGCTATTCAACGACGAGTTTTTTGCTCACGATCGTCTACAGAAGCCAGTTGAGAAGCGCGATAACTACATGATTGATCATTAGATATTCAGAAGAACAAATATCTGTTTCATTTACAATATGAACTCTCTCTAAATGTTTTACGGTCATCAACATAAGTCGCTTTCCGAATGGGATGGACACTGTATGGAATAGCCGCCTTTTAGCGAACACTTCATATCGAATACACGACTTATAGAAAAAAAAACACCGATATTAGTGACATATCGGTGTATTTCATTTGCAATTCGATACATATCGCGAATCTGCCAAGCTGGCAATTAAAATTCCTCAACAAAACAATTAATCTATTCTTATTATGGAACGCATTTAAGCAAATTTTGTTGAACTTATTTTCGCAAATTTATATTGCAAAGACAATAGTCGATAAGGAATCACTTAGAGAAGTCGATGAATGAAAAATATGATAGCTTCACTTACAATAATAAAACGAAAGTTGGCGAATTTTAATTTAGTAATTTTCACCGAAGCAATTTTCTTTTCTTTCAATCTTTCATAGTTTAATTTTTTTAAGGATCAAATAAGAGCTAGCAAGAGTTTTTGCATAAGCCAAAAAAAAAAACCTTAAGAAATATTCAACCAATAATGTTATATTTCCAGGGAATGCACAAATTATCTATGCCAACCTCATCGGTTCACATGTTTATAATCGATAGTTGAAAATATGAAAAATGAAAAACTTGAAAAACTTGTGATGAAAAATGAAAGATGTAATGAAAAATGAAAAACTTGTAATGAAAAACTTCTAAGAAAAGCTTTCCTTACTCTGCACAACGAGACGAAATAAGGAATCCGCTAAAAGAAGTCATGTTTATCGAAAATTGTTCTTAGCGCTTATTGAGGCTGTTAAGCGAACGTTCATGCATATAGTTAAAATGGTAACATGTTGGGATCAGGGAGCAGTTCTGTTTCGGCGGAAGGCGTTTTCCTCTCTTAGTGACCCATAAAAGTGATCGATTTATGATGATGTTCATAAACTAAACTATGGAATTAGAGAAAAAAAAACTCAAATTTTCAACCAACTAGCGAAATTTTGCGTCCATATTTTCGTGAAGGTTTTCCGTGTCCATTTCACGTTTAAATAGAAATATTTTTTGAACTGTTGATATTTTCATGATTTTCATTTCGTAAATCTTTTCACAAAAGAACGTATTAATCAAAAAGACAAAATAAAATGACCCTTCTTGCTTTCAGGTTATTTCCATAATTCCTTTTCCTCCTTGATTATAATGTACGTAGATGAAGCCATGAATGAGTTCAATTAACCAGCAAGTTTTTTTCCTGAACTCGTTAAACTAGCCGCCTTTCAGACCGAGATTATTAAGCGAATCAGTGCCACTCAACAAGAATTCCAAATCGTCCCTAATGAATGATGAGGCACCTTGAATGCATAATTTCATCGGCCTTCGAGCATAATTAGTCTCGAAAATAAGCCCTCTGGCTTATTGCTTCGCCAATTTTTAAAAGAACATGTTTTCCCGCGGGAAGTTCAAAGACTGATAGCCTATTTTTATGTTTTATGCATGTTGATGAGCACTGTCGTCGTGAAGAGAAGAATTACGCTAAGCGCGAGATTTGTGCCATTTGCAGATGCCCAGAAGCATTAACCAAGAAGACGATATATCAGTTGCTACAAGCGGTGCAGTTCTGTCATTCGCATAACTGCATACATCGTGACGTGAAACCCGAGAATATCCTTCTGACGCGTAATGACGTTGTCAAATTAGCCGACTTCGGTTTTGCGCGGATCATAAGTGAGTTATTCTGCTTTTTTCAATAATCGAAATTTGAGCCTTCTCTGAGTGCTTTCACTCATCAAGTTTTTCCGCTTCCTGCAGCTATAAAATCGAAACGTAATTAGTGGACGATGCAAACACAAAAAAACTAATTCCCGATTTTCGAAGCAAAAAGCAAAAATGTGTTTTAGCTGTTAAAATAAAGGTCAAATATTCCCCTTCATCCCTTTGAATTTGCCCTTTAGCGAATTTACATTTAGTAGGGTCAATTATGGCGACGTCATATCCATATTATGGATTTGCCAGCCTGTCTTCCTGAGGGTTTCAGCTCGGGAACCAGCGAAACCTAAAGTTTTGAAATTTGATAAATATAATCTATACCCCCTTCTTGATCGATCAATCGACTCTAGAGGAAGCTATACCTACTCGAAGGAGCAAAAAATTTTGCACAGGATCGTTCAGGTTGAGGGAAAACTAATCTTGAGGAGATTTTATGCGAAATATCGGATGGAGTCAATGTGAATTTTCGTCATTTGCAAGCAATTTATGAGACTAGCCTACTTGGTATTTTTGTGGATAGCCAAAGCAAATGTGATGTCAGCCCTGTGGTTGGCATTTTCTGTTGTTTTCAAAATAACGCTACCAGCAAAAAGCTTTAAGGGATTGGCAGTAAGGGGAGTTATTCCAGTCGATTTTTTATCAATTTTTATTTTGGTACTAACTGATTCATTGCTACACTGAGTATTTAAAAAAAAAAAACTTCTTTCTATCAGCTTAATAGTCGTAAACAGTTTTTTATTGTAACGCACTGATAATTTCTTGATAAAACTCATCTTTTTTTTTTCTTTCAGATGCGAACGATCTGTACACAGACTACGTGGCAACAAGATGGTATAGAAGTCCAGGTGAGAAGTTCTTTTACGCTAATGTACCATGAGAACGCCGTTTCATGGTGAGATTCGCATCGAGAGCAGCTCTAATTTTTTTTCCACTTTTTTTTTACCGGAGTCTTTTTTTTTGCGAAATTAGCACTCCGCTATGTTCCTTACCCTTCATCACCGACAACCTCGAATCGCTTCAGTCCGTTCCTGCGCGACAATCCTTTTTTACAGTGCAACAACACATTATTAAGGTTTCATGTCTGAGTGCATAGTATCTACCTGTCTGTCAGTCCGGTAGTTTCAGTTTAGAAACCATTGAAGCTAGAATTATGGATTCTGATAAGTATACTATTCACCCTATGGTTTTCTACAACCAACTTCGAAATATGTTATCGACCTGCTGGACGCTTTTACTCATTCAAGAGGGAAGTATGCAAGCATCTTCGACCAGTCCGACTGCACGTTGGGCAGGTCAGGCTGCAGGAAAGGAATGAACTGAATGTTTTTCTAGCTGTCGGTGAATGCTTAAAGTATTCAGATCGGTGAGATTTAATGGATGAGTGGCCAAGGTTCAAATCGTTCCAAATCCTCCTCGCACGCATTCTTGTTAGTTTTAATAACAGCGATGACGCGAGTTCATTTGAATGTGTCGTCGAACATCATTAGACGTGCATCCTCAGGCTAATCTTGGCGGTTAAGCAAAAATTAGGCTAGGAGAGTGCATTTCTTTTGTCAACTTTCGATTTTGCATCGCCCAATGAATACAAACTGATCTTCTCTTCAGAATCTATTGGTCGATTCAGTTTCATGTGC
>JPKZ01000428.1:35002-67533 GCA_000803305.1 Toxocara canis | reverse complement strand
ATGGTATCACGTCCAAAACATTCCCGGTTCCTTCAAAAAAGGGATGAAGCATGCGTCGCCCGGGAATCGAACCCGGGCCGCCCGCGTGGGAGTCGAGCATTCTACCACTGAACCACCGACGCAGATTGGATTAATATTTCACGAATTTGCGGTTCACTTAACGTGCTCTTATGAGCAGTGATAATACAAAGTCGTTGAGATGGTATCACATCCAAAACATTCCCGCTTGCTTGAAAAAAGGGATGAAGCATGCGTCGGCCGGGAATCGAACCCGGGCCGCCCGCGTGGGAGTCGAGCATTCTACCACTGAACCACCGACGCAAGTTGGTCTAATACATCCCGAATTTCCGGTTCACTGTACGTCCTCATTTCAGCGGTGATAATACAAAGTCGTTGAGATGGTATCAGATGCAATGGGCGATATAGATTTTTAAATTTGCCGTTTAAGAGCACAGCATTCCTATAATTGAATTTTTTTTAGGTGGACACTCAGCTATTCGTTTGTTCAGTGAGTCCTCTAATTTCAAAAGACACTGCGTATTTTGTAATGCGTACTTGGGGAACGAAATAAGTAATCAAGCATGATATCGGCGCAAACTCCTGATTGTAGTAAAGAAAGACACTAACAAGTAATGGAAAAGAATGAAATGAAAAATAATCACAGTACTTGAAAGTCGCCTTATACTCAAAATAAAACTTCGATGGAGAACAGTAGAGATGCGATTCAATTGCAAAGGCCGACAATTTTTGGTTCATTCGTATGACGGCGATAAGCAAGGGGACTCCTAGAGGGAAACAGAACAAAAAACTGAATAAAGTTCGGAACTTGGTAGCTGATATCATGTATTTGCGTGCTGGCTATTTCTGCTCTAAATTTTTCAAAATATCGCCCTTCTGAATGCTCAACGGCGTTCACAGTGCGACTGAAAACGAAGATGAACTTCAGTGTAATGGGTAATCTAATTCTTTTCTAGCAGAAAACAGTAAGCCAAAATTTTTAAAGAAAATAATGGCTATTCAGCGAAAACATGGTGAAGTTAAATTAATATACAAACTTGAAAACATTCGTATATCGGCGAGAGAATATAATGCTTGTTTTTGTAGTACCGACCGGTTGCGATTTGCAAAATTAGCATAGTCTCCTGCGCATCAGTGTTCTATCGTTGCTCCTCCGTTTTGGCATATATCCGCATGCACAGGCTATCTTTTTGGTTCATTTCCACTTTTCCTCTTCGTTCTTTACGTTTTTACATGGCGGTATCTTGTGAACGTGTGTTAAGCATCGGTTAACTCGGCTGATTGCGCTTCTGGCTCCAAAAAAGAACGGAATCTACAGTTTTTACTTCCATAAAAACCTGACTGGGATTCTACCTTCCAGAAAATCCTTGTTTCGGCTCCCTGCGTCAGTGATTGTTCCATCCGGGTTATGCCCCATATCACTCCCATTTCGAAATAATTTGAAAAGCACAGCACGGTGACCGAAATGACAACCGCTCATTGGTTTAAATCACACAGTTACTGTTCTACAGTTGCTCCCAAATGAGGCGAAGAACAGTTAATTACGCGCCTGCTTTCCACGTTTACTATTGATTCAAAGTCAACCGCCCAGTTCAAATGAGTACAGCTGCTCTTCCTTTTGGCGATCACTTTCACGTGGCTTCTGGCATCCATTCTCCACAAATTAGTTAGAGTTTCAAATACGAGGCTGTGTTTAATGCGCTCCATAGAATCAATCCGCTGTCTTGTATCGTATGAGACGAAATTCGGTTTCCTACTATCTAACTCTTGCGCTCAGTTCGTTTCTGTAAAGAGTAGCTGTTGGAAAAATTCGCGAACGTTGCAAAGATTTTGTTCGGAGCTTTCCAAAATTTTTGCCAGATACCATCGAAGTAATTC
The DNA here is from genome assembly GCA_000803305.1 of Toxocara canis. Taxonomy (NCBI): domain Eukaryota; kingdom Metazoa; phylum Nematoda; class Chromadorea; order Rhabditida; family Toxocaridae; genus Toxocara; species Toxocara canis. The sequence continues at coordinate 65,637 of JPKZ01000428.1, read as the reverse complement.
TTCTTGCTAGTAATTGAAGCTAGCAGAGCGACCGGCGCAAGCATGCATGCTAATAGAAATGAACTCATCATGATGTGCTTCAGCGACTTGAAAAGAAAATGCATAAAAATCGTCTTTATGAAACAGTGAAGCTTAGAAACTTGAATCCAATATCGTTTTTTTAAGGAGGAACAACGAGAAAATTATCAGCTCCCAGGATTTTTACAACATCAGTTACGAAACTATTCTATTGTTGTCTCAATAAATGTTTAAATGTTTGAAGTTACTTTTGTAAGTACGCCTATCTATCGTATTCCTTATTCATGAATTGTGCATGAGATTCTTCGTCGTTAGTAGCAGTAGCTTTTTCTTTGAAAAAGTTCTTATCAAAAGTTTTATCAATCATTTGACATAATTTTCAGCAAACACTGATTTCAGTGGTAGATATCATCATCGCTGATATCCCAATATCAAATCAAACACGTAGATCGTCTATCTATAGTATTATGTTGTCAAGTTCCTTAACTCGTAAAGGAATACAACAGTACAAAACCGAGTATGCTTTTGCTACTATAATACGTCATAAGATATTCAAACATTCAGTTGTTCTTAGTATAAACATCGGACTTCAATTCGCATTTACTTGAAGTAGCCTTGTGACTACTCGTATTCCTTAAATTCTTCATTTATTTTTTCCAAACGTTCTTTTCTAGGGCAGTGTTTCTTGCAAGTACCTCTGAAATTCCTTCTAACCAACTCATTTCGCTTCCTCTTTCTTCCGCTCTCATGTCACATAATCTTATGGTGAGCTGAAATGCTATAGTCATTAGAATGTTGATTCGAGGCTTCCTGGATGCTCGCTTTAAAATTTTACTCTCACTCGTTATCCATCTTTGTGATGAGCATATTTTATGCTATTATAGAACGTAATGCGTAAAAATGATGAAGTTCGCGCACTTCACACTCTGAAAGCTGTGATTGAAACATTTCCAGTTATACAGATCTGTCGTCATTAATACTGTGGCGGTTTTTTGTTTCGTTTACGGTTGAAACGATTTCATGTTTCGCAATACTGTCTCCAGTAAAACAGGTAGAAGTAACTACACATTGCCACAAAAGCAGAACGGGGACTATTTTGCAAAAACATTTAGAGACCTCACTCTTTAGGGATTTGTTCCGAATTTCATTGTTGATTTAATTTGATTTAAATTGTAGCGTAAACGGCAAACAAAATTTAATCAAGGAAAAGGAAACACTTGTTAAAAACGTCAGCTGGCTTTTGCTTTGTTTCCGCTTTCAATTTTCACATTTCGCCGACTGCTAGAAGAAATGCAATTGCAAAACCGGCAAGAAAACATTATGAACTTTTAGCTCATCAGTGAAACTGCTTGGTGTAGAGGGCCTCTGCTTTTGCAGTTATATACGGCTTGTATAGTTTGGCAGCACCGAGTCCCTCGTGGCCTTAATCCGCATTTTCTGAGTGGAGCTAAGCCTTCTTCATAGCTCAACATATTCTGCAACTAAAGTCACTTTTTGAATGGAGATGCTAGAGAAGCAGAAGGGTAATTCATCTAATCTGCTCCTTGCAATGAACCATAAGGCGGCTTCTAGCCTAAAGTAGATCAGAAGAATGCCCCGCTAACCATTTTCCACCACTCGTGTCCCAGCCCCCCCTCCCGCTTCCCCCACCCTATAAATTTGGATTTCTGCATTTTATCTCCCGTACTATCTGTTTCCCAACCTTTTCGAAAGTCGTTGATTACTGTCGATGATTTTCCGATATGTTTCTTCTCAATCTCAGTTTATGTTTTCATGCGCTAATTTATCCCTTTAGTTCTAAAGAAAGCGAAACATTTAGAACCATGGCATTATTGCCAACCTATCCTAGTGACGTAGAATTCATGTTCTTGGGAGGTGTGATAAGGTCCAATTCTGTTCACATTAAGCTGCTCGAAAAATCATAGCAAAAAGTCATAGGGGGAAGCGTGGAGTGATAGTTTTGTAGCTTGCTGATGACAATGATGAAAGGAATATTCGAGTATCTCTCTAAATGAAACTTTCTGATCCACCCATGATTTTGAATAGCAGGTCCTCGGTTGAGAAACGATTAAAAGCTGTTATAAAATCTGCTCGGCTAAAGAAGAGAAAAGATTTCCAGGAATTTCTCATTGAAATTCATGTGAAGAAACAATAAAAGAGCGCAACTATTTTTACTGTCAGCTTGCTGCCTATCAAATCTAACGTTATCGATATTCGTTTAGAAGTCATGTCGAAAATCTATATCTCTCTCGCAGAAAAAGAACTTTTGTTCGACTGAAACGAATTGTGTTAGTATTGAACATCACATTTTCAATGCTGTGCTGCTTGCTTAACTAAATGAGCGATGAATAAAAATCGTATCCTTAATTTTTGTCTTTTTTTTTTTTTGTTGTGCGTTATGAAATGAGCAATTCTCATAGGGTTGACAATTTGTCGGGAAATTTTTCGCCTGTTAGTGTTTAATTAAATGAAGTCATCATTCTGCGGCGATTACGGTAACACATATAAATTTCAAATTGTTCTTTGAAAGATTAACACCCAATTAAAATTAATGATGTCGTTCGTTAACTTTTTCCTATTTAAAACAGAATTCATTTTTGTTTTCTTTTCAGTAAATTTTCTCTCCAATCTGTAATTGTTAGACTTCATAATATATCGTTTCTCTTTGTTTATTCTCTTCGAAAAAAACAGGTAGCGTTCTCTTCGAAAAAAAACAGGTAGCGCTTTTGAATTCAACATGAGTATTTTTCGTAAGTTTAGATCGAGTAATAAACTCATCTTCGGAACGTTATGTGATGAATGGAGAAATGGAAATTCATTCTTCCAGCGTTATTCTGCTGTATAAAAAACATACGAAAACTAAGTTCACTTTGCCGTTTGCGAGTACTTTTTTTTAAATTTCTGGTTTCAAAGCAGTTCGGTAGTTGAGAGTCGTAAACAACAAAAATTCTTTCGTTATTTTCGTTGCGGTCCGATTTTTTAAATAGCTGAGCCTTGTGAAGGACAACATCGTATGGCGTACGCGAAGCAAAGTGACAATTTTAATTAGAGTTGCACATGTTTTCGAAAAGCCTTACGCTGCCACCAACAGTAAACTATTTTCCTACATTCAACAGCAAATACCGTATACTGGAATGTAGACCTCAAGTTTTGTACGTTTAGAGAAATATTTTCATATATTTCATACGAGGAAGTATTCTGATGAGAGATGCTGTCTCGAATTCTAAGTTCTACATGCCTAATTGAATTAAATACCTTACCTTAAATTGAATTAAGTATTCATATATAAACTATCAAAAAATGCTATCGGCAGAAATATAGTTTTCGATTTCTGCAAATGACATTTTATGATTTTTCATTTCGGAAATCTTGACCATCTCTCTCTCTCTCTCAGGGAAATTTCAAAAGAAATGAGGAGGAGAAGATCTTATGTATTTCTATTGCGGGGCTGTATACCTGCTGGCAAAAAAAAATCAAAATTGATGGAAGAAATTCGTGAATTTCAAATACAACCAAGGTTAGTTTGATGTCAGTATTTTTTAATGAAGGGAATTTATGTATTTTTCACAAAAATAACACAGATTTTTGTGTTTTCTCGCACTCTGCTAACTCGAGATGACGCCATCAAACTAATCGCCAACAACAAAATTGTTGGTCTTTGACATGGCAACATAATCGGTCAATTTCTCAACTTCCGGTGCGCGCTGTCAGCGCTGTGTTGTCTGTACTCGTTTATTATTTAACGCAAACGACCCATAGGCACACATCGATGCTTTCGATTCATTGAGATCTGCATTGGAAACCAGTTCATATGCAAAGATACTCATTTGTGCGCTGTCAAAGACACACGAACAGATGTTTATATCACTGAAATGAAAATTTTTACTTGTGAACTTTTTGAAACTAAAATTAAGCAATAAAAGGTATTCACGAATATTGGAATACTGGAATCTCGGGAACGACTAATAAGAACGGTATATACTTTCATATTGGAACAGGTGAATAATTGCTATGCATCCAGTTTCATTTGTGTCGACATAAAAGCGGCGTTTAATGTTTAAGAAATAATTGTTTTTATTTTAACAAAAATTTTTGCTAAAATAATTAGCTAAGAAATATAAATACGACAAAAGTTTTCTTATGAACAACTTCCTTACGAAGTTTTCTTGTGAGTATGCCAGTTTGACAAAATTCATTGCTAAAAAAGTTGACTTGAACTGCTAAGTTTCACGAGCAGAAGTGATCTTCGCGGAATGATCACAAAAAATAACAGTCTCTCTTCTTAAAGAAAACATTGAAACCATTGCGATCGGTCATTGGTTAAGCCTTTTACATATTTTATCCTTTCAACTGCATTACAGTCTATATCACTTATCTTATACATATGTCCGGCTTGGAAATAAGAAGTACGGACCATCGGGACGGAGGCAGGCTCTATGGACCTTTACTGTCATCCAAGTTACAATGAAAAGAAAAGTAAGTCGCATACTCACATCATATTTGGAATGATAGCAGTTTTTTTGAAACGGCAACAGCATTGCGTTCCCAAAAATGAGGATATACCAGAGTATCCTGAATGAAAGCCCACTGATTTTGAAATGTGGGACTAGCAGTTCCCCTAGTTAAAAAGTGACCTTCCCCGGTTCTTCCTTAGCTCCCATAATAATCTCTTCGCGGAATGATCACAAAAAATAACAGTCTCTCTTCTTAAAGAAAACATTGAAACCATTGCGATCGGTCATTGGTTAAGCCTTTTACATATTTTATCCTTTCAACTGCATTACAGTCTATATCACTTATCTTATACATATGTCCGGCTTGGAAATAAGAAGTACGGACCATCGGGACGGAGGCAGGCTCTATAGACGTTTACTGTTGATCCAAGATACAATGAAAAGAAAAGAAAGTCGCATACTCACATCATATTTGGAATGATAACAGTTTTTTTGGAACGGCAACAGCATTGCGTTCCCAAAAATGAGAATGGTATAGCAGAGTATTCTGAATGAAAGCCTACTGATTTTGAAATGTGGGACTTTTTTTCATTTAGCAGTTCCCCTAGTTAAAAAGTGACCTTCCCCGGTTCTTCCTTAGCTCCCATAATAATCTCGACTTCTCATGACTGTCCATTCGCCGGACGATTTTCCTGACTTTTCACTGATGCAGTCAGACCATGGGTGTGTAAAAAGTACGAATATGGAAATCGTTCTTTTCATATTTACTTTTTCTCTTGCATGCATGACAATATGAGATCTTTTTTTAAAAAATAAATCCATCAAAACGCGTCAAATTGAAAAGTTTTGAGAAAGTTCTTTCCACAAATCGTCCGAAACGAACATTAGTTCCATGCTTCTCTTAGTTGTTTTCAACACTGCGACTAATTTTTCATACAAATCTCAAAAGTCTCTTGAAGAATTTCCCAATCATCGATCTTCAAAGGTTTTCTACTGTTCACTTATGATATCTTTTCTTCATAGTCCGCATAGATAAATGGCTCAAATGCAAATCATATTTTCATTGACGCAAACTTATGGTGAAAAATTTTTTTTGCTCTTAAATATTGTCCGGATCAGATTCGATACGAAGATGAAAAATTTAAAGAAATCAATGAACAACTATCCAAGTCATCATTCAGTAGTGTCCCACTTCATTCTATGCTGTTCTGACAATGTTATTTCTTCTTCGGCCTATCTAGTTGATGATTTCACAGAAGCTGTTGCATCTTTTGTCATCAAATTTTTCCAAATGTTGCGGAATGGCGGAAAAATAATTAGCTAAGAAATATAAATACGACAAAAGTTTTCTTATGAACAACTTCCTTACGAAGTTTTCTTGTGAGTATGCCAGTTTGACAAAATTCATTGCTAAAAAAGTTGACTTGAACTGCTAAGTTTCACGAGCAGAAGTGATCTTCGCGGAATGATCACAAAAAATAACAGTCTCTCTTCTTAAAGAAAACATTGAAACCATTGCGATCGGTCATTGGTTAAGCCTTTTACATATTTTATCCTTTCAACTGCATTACAGTCTATATCACTTATCTTATACATATGTCCGGCTTGGAAATAAGAAGTACGGACCATCGGGACGGAGGCAGGCTCTATAGACGTTTACTGTTGATCCAAGATACAATGAAAAGAAAAGAAAGTCGCATACTCACATCATATTTGGAATGATAACAGTTTTTTTGGAACGGCAACAGCATTGCGTTCCCAAAAATGAGAATGGTATAGCAGAGTATTCTGAATGAAAGCCTACTGATTTTGAAATGTGGGACTTTTTTTCATTTAGCAGTTCCCCTAGTTAAAAAGTGACCTTCCCCGGTTCTTCCTTAGCTCCCATAATAATCTCGACTTCTCATGACTGTCCATTCGCCGGACGATTTTCCTGACTTTTCACTGATGCAGTCAGACCATGGGTGTGTAAAAAGTACGAATATGGAAATCGTTCTTTTCATATTTACTTTTTCTCTTGCATGCATGACAATATGAGATCTTTTTTTAAAAAATAAATCCATCAAAACGCGTCAAATTGAAAAGTTTTGAGAAAGTTCTTTCCACAAATCGTCCGAAACGAACATTAGTTCCATGCTTCTCTTAGTTGTTTTCAACACTGCGACTAATTTTTCATACAAATCTCAAAAGTCTCTTGAAGAATTTCCCAATCATCGATCTTCAAAGGTTTTCTACTGTTCACTTATGATATCTTTTCTTCATAGTCCGCATAGATAAATGGCTCAAATGCAAATCATATTTTCATTGACGCAAACTTATGGTGAAAAATTTTTTTTGCTCTTCAATATTGTTCGGATAAAATTCGATACGAAGATGAAAAATTTAAAGAAATCAATGAACAACTATCCAAGTCATCATTCAGTAGTGTCCCACTTCATTCTATGCTGTTCTGACAATGTTATTTCTTCTTCGGCCTATCTAGTTGATGATTTCACAGAAGCTGTTGCATCTTTTGTCATCAAATTTTTCCAAATGTTGCGGAATGGCCGAGAAGCACATTGCGTTTTCGGACAAATTTATCATAACTCCAGAGGAATAAAAATTCGTTGAAATTTTTTTCAGTTGCACTCCGAATCCTCTAAACTGAATTTTCTCCCCTCATGCGAACGATAAATCACGGTTAAAAAAAAAGGGGGACAGGAGTTGCTAGATGGAATGTGAAATCATACATCGATACCTCACATAGCAATTTCACGTGAACGCCCTTCACATTTCCATCGTCTGCTCATTGCTATCATCGATTTGTTGAGCATTGCGAAAACTTTTTAATAAAAAGTCACGAAGATAATTAATGAGATGAAACTGTCTAAAGAATCAATATTCTGTGATGAATATAGAAACATTAAATATTTCCGAAGAATTTCTTATAATTCGTTTTAGCCATTCAATCAGTATTTGTATGTTCATTTAATAATTCTTGGATTTTTTTTCTCAAAATGGGAATAATTAGTATACTGGAGAAAGACAAAAATAACTGGTGATAACTTTCAAACTCAGCTAGTATTTTGTCGGGAAAAGGTAGTTTTCTGAGAGCGAGATAAACACCACTAACCATCAAATCAACGCAGGAATGAAGGAGGGCGTGAACAATGGTCGAGACAACTGAAATTATTCCATTTTCGCCCACAAAAAAAAAAACGCTACGGTTACCACACAAATAACACATGACCATCGCGATACAAATAACACTACAATTATCACAAAAGAAGAAATGGATTTGATGGAAACATCATGTAAGCTTAGTCGGGTTTCTAATTAGCGAATTAAAAACAAAATGCTCATGCTTTCTTAATGAGTGCCTTCTTTTCCTGGAGACCATCATTGTTTCATTAAACCAGAAGATCTTGAAAAGTTCATATATTTCTTTGGAATTTATGCCAAATTCTATAGCACATTGATGATGAAATATATCTATCCGTTTACTACTTCTTATGAACTTCATGAGCCACCGTTAGTAATCAACGAAAGATGCCCCCGTTATAAGAATAGGGGACATTGAAAAACTAAAGAAAAAAATTCATCGTCTATGAAGTAGTAAATAGGTAATCAAGTGTTTTTTAAAAATATGAGAACTACTTATGTTTTTCGGTTTGTTACTGATCTAGAACTGAACGAATAATATGCATGCCGAATAGAGCTTTCAGTTAGGATGAATTGAAAAGAATGACGCGTCATTTTGTTCGAAGAATGTTTTTTTTTAAAGTAAAAATCAACCAAAAACTGAAGTATTGAAATAGACCCTCATTCGTCTGCACTTTTTAGAGACATGTATAAGTTCGGAATTGGCTTCAGATGAATTAGATTTCACTGTGTACAAATCCAAAATCAATAAACTAATGACAAAGCGACATGTAATGTGCAACCAACAAGAGAAAATCCGATCAAAATTACCCTTAGATAGTAATCTAATAACCATGCTAGCCTAGAACAAAAGCGTAATTCAATCTTAATTTGATGTCTAATTTTGTCAAACCTTAAAAAAAAAGGCAACCTCCTAGCCATTTCCGTTAGCTTTAACTGCCACTTCTTGACCCAATTCAAAAATTCACTTGCTTTTCGGCTCAAGCATCTTAGCACAATTGCTAAGGATATCACTATCGTCGTTCCGCCGTTTATCCACAAACGCTGTTTTCATTCAAAGACGCGAATGAATTTCATTGGTCGATTTTTAATTATGCCCAAATTTCCTCTAAAATTTTTGTTGTTCCATTCTCTTTGGTCCAACTTTTCGCAAAAAACTGATAGGTGGTGAATGAGAAAAAGTGCTACCGAGTACGGCAATGCAGAGTAATCGCCTGAAAATACGCAACAGTATACATGATATAAGGTCACTGTATTATCCGCTTACGTACTCTCTTCCATCTCATTATGCATTGCCCGAATATATACATGTCTTCGAACTGTACATCTCGTGCCTCAAAACCTCAAAAGTAAACAAAGATAATAGTTGATTCATGTTAAGACCATTATTGCGCAATCGAATCACTGCAAGAGTGCATATGATGCAGGTTCTTTTTAAGAGAACGAAAACTGCAAGGACTTCGATACCATACAAGTTTAATTTTCAAAACGTTACTTAACAATTTTTAAAACGAAACTTGAGCAATCAAGCAACTGCAATGGTGTTATGCCTATGAAAGGAATGATCAAATCGATGGAAAGAATTTATTATGTATATAAAAAAACGTAAATGAGAACTTCTCATCAGAATGCAATGTCCCATGTATTGATTATGGGATGGGGATCAACGAAATTTTGGTCAACGGAAACAGTGATTAAAAAGGAAGTTTTTTGAGTGCACAACGGACTGAAAGATGCTAAATATGCTTGATCTAGGATGTTCACTCCCATATGGAAAAGGCATAGAAATTTTAATATTTGAAAGAAAAAAATAGGAAAAAAACGAACCAATTCTTACTGGGAGTGCTGCAACGACTTGTAGTCTGAAGAGAGCGTTACGCGATACCGACATCAAAAGGGGCACGTCTCAAGCGCACTCGCTGGCTTTTACATAAATGTGCGCGCTGGAGACGGATGACGATTTCTGCGTCCTCGCGCTCCTCCTCTTGGGTTGTTCGAGCGCAACTATCATCTACTTAAACGTTCATTCCATATTTCTTCAAACTTACTCTGTCTCCGTCCCTACGATTCGGTGTCAGTGTCTACCGCTTATTACGCCTCATAATCTATTGCCTTATAAGAAACGGTTCCACTTGTACAGCTACTATTTGAAAAAACTGTTAATTCAAGGAATGGTATAACGACAACCGCTAAACAGCCGAGAGTTTTTGCCTCAAGTTTTTTCTTGATCTCTTTATTATTCTAAAGGCATCATACTCTGTCCCAAATCCAATTTCCTTCGATCCTTTCCTATTCTATTGTTTTACTGAAAAGCTGAACATTTAAATTTATTCGTCCTGCATGGTTATGGAGGCACGCTGTGATTCAAAGCGTGTTACACTTGCTGGCAACACGTAAGTTTGCTGCCAACTGATGCAACATAGGAAAACTAACGTTGACTTTAGTAGCAATACTAATTATTTCCTTCAGGCTACTGTGAGGAAATGGTGATTCGATAGCGGGTACTTACGCACTATTACCCCAGTACTCTTCCTCAATTAGCATGACACAACTGCACGTCGAGGAGGTCAAAAAATAAAGGCGACAGTTGATCAGAGTAGTTCTTTAAGGGCTGGATGGGAGGGAAGGAGGCGGAGGAGAGCGTTAAGAGGTGCATTTTGAACCATTGGAAAAAAGCGTTAGGGTGGTTCAAAATCACAAATGTTGACATTTGTGAGCCTTTTTGGGAATGTGTTTGAGAAATGTAGTCTATAGCTGTGAAAGTCATGTGCGGCCTTTAACCATTCGAATTTTCATCACATCAGCGTGGTTTCGCCTACTTACGCTTCTGTTATTTTCCAATTTTTGAGGGTCATTTTTGGCTGCTGTATTACTGTAATGGTGACACCGTTCTGGTTTCTCTGATATCGTATCCTTGGTGGTATATTTCTCTGATATCGACTCATTTGGTGGCACATGCAATACGAGAAAAAAAAACTGTCAACCACGGGTGGCTGCATTGACAAATGTGTTGTCAGAACCAACTGCAATTAATGAGACGTAGAAATTGCTCCGAAAAAAGTTCTAAGCGCACCAGGGAAGTTGAGCTTATGAAAGATAGTACACAATTATCAAATTTCAATTTTCATGACTTCCAATCTATTACTTAGCTAATAATCATCTTTAATTGAAAGCGTGCTTCATCCATGAACTTAACGTTGTTATGAGATTATTTCCACAAATCTTCTAAATATGAATATACAGATTTACTTTTTCGCCTCATTGATTTCAAAAGGAACATTGCGGCAACCAGTGACTATAGTTTTGTTTGATTGCACTGACGATGAAAACATTTAGGTAGCTTTATCGGATGCTGAGTTAAAAGCCATAAATAAGTCTTTCCTTTTCACCCTCTCCTTTCCCTCTCTCTAACCTCCATTCTCTCGAAAGTAGTTTATAGAATAGAATTTCTTCTTCGTCTAATCCATACTTTATGATTATGCACAACTTACTAATTTTTCATATAGCATTTTTTCACCGATCAATTTTTAGAGGTCCCAACGGAGTTGGAATTTTCTCTTTCTGAGTGGCATAGTACTGCGAAAATTCAAATGAAATCGTTCGAAATGTGCAGATTTATAATTGCTCCCAATTTAGTCAAAATTCGTTCACTTTTTTTTTTGCAACATATAATCTTTTTCAAAATCGAATGAGTGAAATTTCATTCCACTTTGGAGACATATCGTTTTCCATTTTCTTCTAAAGACGTCACGTCTATACAATTTTTCTTTTTCCGACCAAATAGCCAAAATTTTGCTCATTATACGTTTGTCGTTTTTTTTTGGTGAATTAAACGCGTCATAGAAAATGTGATCAATCAGTATTTACAAATATTGGCTCCTCCTACGCACTATGCGTAATGATGTTATTACCGAAATCGTATTAGCAATAAACAATTGTAGTTTCTTCAAAACTAGTTGCCAATACAATAAAAAGACAATCTATGAGCTCCTCTTAAGACCCTTTAAATAATTATTGTGATTTGTTTGGTTTCGAATGCTCGAAAAGTTCTTTTTTGCTTTCGAAAAAAAATTTAAAATATTTCACATGATTGTTCTTTGATCAATAGAAAGGCGAAAACATCTGATTGTGAATATTCTATCATTAATGTCAGCTAAAAGAAACCATCTTTGAGCAAGCTGATCACTAGGCTCGTTCGCGATCTTTATCACAACTTTCTAGGCACAGTGGAATGCTTTTTAGTTATTCAATCATACAATTAATTCTTTTGATTCTTTGTTACCGTTTTTCTTGGAGTTCTCGGAAACGGTACCATAACTGTCGCAAATAAAACTGTAATATTATAGGAAAGTAAAGAGCAATTGTGTAAGATACGGCAGAGTTCTCGTGGAAAATGCCGTACAACGACTTGACCCTTTAACATCAAAAGACGTCGAAATGCTGCCTAATACAGTCTTTGATTGAAATTCGATTTTGGTCCACATAAACATTTTCCTCTCTCGATTTCACTCGCCTCTTCAAAAAAATTTCCTCTTGAACATATAATTTCATGTGAAATCTCTTTAAATTCGACCCTCTTCGAATATTTTCATCCCTTCATAGAAAACACTTCAAACACGCTCATTCCTCGCAAACTCACTGTTCCTCGAAGCCTTTCGAATAGTTGAAATATCGCAGGCTAGATAGAATTCGAAGGTTTGCGGTGAATGTTCTCGCATAACTATTTGATATGGATCATAACATATCCCGAAGTTTCGAAGCTTTGTTAAAGTTATTTTACCTAAAATTATGCCTTAGTTTCAAGCTAACAGGAATGGAGAAATGTTTGGCAAAATATAACATATGGTTTAATTCATTGAGGTTTCTTAAAGTGACTGCGCTTTGAAAACAGCGCTTTTGAATTCAGTTTCATTTTTTTCGTACTACTAGATATTGGAGTGTTTCATTTGCCCGCCGTACGCCGTTGACGTGATACTTACAGCTAGCTGCATTACAATTGCTGTACCCTTTTGCTAGTCGTTAATCAAATTTAAATGCACGTATAAATAAGCAGTATAAGGAAGCCACTTCTTACAAAGAAATGCTAGTATAGCATTTCCTGAAGGAGTCATAAACAATATTTAAATTAGGAACAACATTTTCGACAGCTATCTGGATGTTACTATGTAGAAACCTTTTGCCAATGTGCTGAGAACGTTAAGTAAATGCTCCACATCATAAACTTAATACTAGTGCATAATAGTACTATGTAGAAAGAGATACTACGCCACATAGGAACCGGTTAGAATGAAGTTATTTTTGTGTCACGATTCATAAATAAATAAAAAACATTCTAAAGCGAAAATAAGAAGTGGATATGCCTATTTGGCAAAAGCCATTTCACTTATCCTGATTCATTGTGATTGACTTCAGACAAGCACTGCTGTTCCTAAGACGTGAAACATAAGTGGGGCTTAAGCGTAAGCGATGCTTATGTAAGATTCAGTGTGAGCCTAAGGTTGGTTGAACATTTGGCTAGAGAACAGATGAACTTTGCACCTGTGATGAGACTGAGAACGTTGAAAGAAACGTTACTGTTCAAAGCAATTCAATGAGGGCAGATCTCGAACAAGGACTATGAGGGAGATTAAATCATCGATGCCATGTCACTAGATTGATTATACCTTTCTGAAGACAGTGTATGTGCTTTCATCAAGAATGCTTGGCGGAATTAACGCTGAAAATTTTTCATTGAAAAACTGAATAAAAAAAGTGAAAAAGGAAACTGGATAAAATTCCTCAGGGATGCTTGAGAGAGTTATGGATTAGCGATAAGATGATACTATAGCGCTATTTTGCTGTCCATTTACACACAAACATTGAAGTTATTTTTGTGTCACGATTCATAAATAAATAAAAAACATTCTAAAGCGAAAATAAGAAGTGGATATGCCTATTTGGCAAAAGCCATTTCACTTATCCTGATTCATTGTGATTGACTTCAGACAAGCACTGCTGTTCCTAAGACGTGAAACATAAGTGGGGCTTAAGCGTAAGCGATGCTTATGTAAGATTCAGTGTGAGCCTAAGGTTGGTTGAACATTTGGCTAGAGAACAGATGAACTTTGCACCTGTGATGAGACTGAGAACGTTGAAAGAAATATTACTGTTCAAAGCAATTCAATGAGGGCAGATCTCGAACAAGGACCATGAGGGAGATTAAATCATCGCTACCATGTCACTAGATTGATTATACCTTTCTGAAGGCAGTGTATGTGCTTTCATCAAGGATGCTTGGCGGAATTAACGCTGAGAATTTTTCGTTGAAAAACTGAAAAAAAAAGTGAAAAAGGAAACTGGATAAAATTCCTCAGGGATGCTTGAGAGAGTTATGGATTAGCGATAAGATGATACTATAGCGCTATTTTGCTGTCCATTTACACACAAACATTGGCTCCTATCGGAGAGAATTGCTAAACGATTATGGCTTTAACAAACTCACATTGTTATTTTTGGCGATGATTTATATCAGTAATGGGGTTTGTTTTTTCTTGGGACGACCTATAAGACAGTAATTATCAAAGAGTTTTTTGTTTCGTAATGTTAGAAAATCTCTTCCTATCGAGCGTTTTCATAAGGCAAATTTTCTTCAGAAAACTTAGTGTTTTGGATTGCATCGGGAAAAAACTTTTGGCTTACATTTAATTTCTTCAATCATAAAAGAACTTTGCCGACTGTGCAAGAGGCGCTGAAATATGAAGAAGCTTCTCTATTTGGTCACTTCTCTTCTTTACTTTTCAAAGTACTCAATCGATCATCACTAATAATTCTTAAAATTTAGAAATTAAAAAAAATCTTAACAAATTGAGTCGAACTCTCGACTTTTCACTTCGCACATGGTTTTCACTCGCACACCCATAAATGGTTGCATAATCGGTGGAAATTTTAGGGGAGATATATCCGTTTTTAAATTCACTGAAGTTATTCGAACCGATCGGAATGAACAGTAATGAAAAGGATATGTGCAATGCGAGTCGCAAAGATTTTCTTGTTTTCAGTCTTGAAAGGTGCATCAATATGTAACCTAGAACCCTATTTTCAATTGTTGTTTGCACCATTCAAAAACTTTGAATCTGCTTCAGTCGGGTCAAACTGACAAAACAAAAGCACTCCGTTACTGCTTAGTACAAAGTTATCTTTTGGGCATTCATATTACGACCATACTGTAGTTAAACCTATGGGCAGCACTGCAGGTAGTCAAAACAAAAGCACTCCGTTACTGCTTAGTACAAAGTTATCTTTTGGGCATTCATATTACGACCATACAGTAGTTAAACCTATGAGGGCAGCACTGCAGGTAGTCTTTTGATTAATTAATTTTCAAACTCTGAGCTAACCTTAAAAAAATCGTTAAGAAAAAAAGCGGCAGTCAATTATTATCGGTGTCACTCGTATTATCTTTTAGGGTCATTGGACGTAGTTTTTTTCTAAATCTTTTCTTTCTCTTCCATTCATCCTCTTTTCAAAATGTGAGTTTTACAACAAAAGAATTTTTCAGACGCGATAGTGCAAAACATTCATTGCTGGAACAACCCAGTCATGAGCATGATCAGCGCTCATCGTATCCATATGATATCGAATACGAGATCGCTCCTGCAAGGAAGGAAACCTTCTCAGCATTTTGTCATCGTTAGGCTTTATTTCTTTAATTTTTCTCATCGAAATTCACCGTTTAAAGGAATTTTTTTATATGGACTGACTCAATTCGATTTTTTTTCAAAGCTATTTAAATTAAGCATCGACGTCAACACTGAGTAGCTGAACGAAAAGCAAATATGAGCGACTGAATAAAGAGCTAAAAGAAGGATATTTCAACAGAATAGATGCTGATGGAAGAGAGATAATCTAATTCAGTTTCTTCAAGGGTTCACTGAAATATGCTGATATGATACAAAAAAAGTGCACCATTCTTTTTGCAACTGAACCTCTTTAGTCCTCATTTAAGTATCTCCTCATGACGGAAGTTCTCATTTTGCTCTTTGCAGCCGCCGCCTTTTCTTGCTACCTTCGCCCTCCCTACACCCCCTAACCCCCCTCCTCTCTTTTCCCCAACCTTTTACGTTTCTTCCAGACCACCAAATGTAACATCTAAAACGATCTTTACTGTTCGTTCTATGTTGACCTTCAAATATTTGCTCCATCTCTTTGTTTATTGATTGAGCGAATTGACACTTCTCGATTATGACTTCATGATAAGTTCTTCTCATTGTCATTCTTCCAAATTTTTCCTATGTTTTGACAGATTATGAAGTACCTTAAATTTTTTTAGGCATCTCTTGTCACAAAAGGGGGCGAAGAAAAACATGAAAACTCATATTAGACATTCTTTCAGTTGTTCATAAGGGAAAGTATTACGCAATATTGATTCGAATTTTATGAAAAAGGTGCTTGCAAATTGAAAAACTCCATTTTCCTACAAGAACGAAGTTCTGATTGCAAAACGATGGTCGATAATTAGGAATTTTTCAAAAGCATTGCAATATGGTGTTTAAGAAAGCAATATGGTGTTTAAGAAAGCAATACAGTTCGATTCACTTTAGAAATCATCTCCTCTTTAATAGTCTCAAGAGGATGAAGAAATTTCCGGAAAGTATAATATGTTGTCGGCTAGCGCAACTAACTGTCATAATCTAATCTCGCTTTCAAATTAAGGACAGCTGCAGAATGTGGTGCATTTCTTCGTCGAAGACTGGTTTCTATCGGCCATGTTGGGCGTTATCACCGCTGTACTCTCAATTTCAATGGATGTCGCCATCGAATACTTACAACATTGTCAGACAAATTTTTAGCTTACAGTATAAATTTTTTTTAAAATTAATGAGCGAAATAATGAAAAATATTTTTCGGCACTTTTTCCCGAGTGAATGACAATTTAACTTGTTCTATGCGAAAAATTTCGGCAAAAAAATTTCGAACGAATTTCGCTATTTGCATTCCTGTTTCATACATGGCTATAGTGAATTAATCAATGCATCCCGTTGCTTGGTCGATATGCTAAATTCTGCTCGAAGTTTTTTCGGATTCTTAAAAAAAATTCGCTACATAGGGAAACATGTAAAATTGTTCTAAGAGAATTTTACTAATCGATTCAGTAATTCCAAAAAAAAATGTGCTCCACTTATATGACGATAAATTACATCTATATCTTAGTTCAATCGCCATCTCTTCTTTCACTAAAATCTATTTTTTCTTAAAGTATAATTTTCTTCCACAAAATGATGCAATGCGCTTTTTTCTTGTTTATGTGATGTTTTTGGTTTTGTTTCTGAAATTGAGCTTTTCATCACATGAATTATGGCACCTCATAGTAACGTGATTTCATCTTATAATAGCCATGAGATGGCCCCCATTCTTGCATGATTAATGGCTGCAGCAAAAGCAGTGATTTGTATTTCTAGATAAATTCTTTGAAGAACTTCTAAAAAATCCATGGGGTGTTAATCATTAAGAATTTTAAGATTGTAGTCCTTTGCTCGTCATCGACGCATGAATCTTTACCTCTTGATATTCTGTTCATTATTTAGATATACATATGGAACAGCTGCATTCTCCAGCCGTTCCAACCTCTGCCATCCTAATATATCTGAGTTTTTTTTGTGCAAACGCACTGGAAAAGGTGCATGAGGGTGAACTTTTAGAAATGTCCTGTACAGCATTTAGTTAAACGGACTATCATTTCTTTTATGACGATTTGCTGCAAAAAAATCGCTCATTTGCATCGGTATGTATGAAGACTGCTCGCCTTCGGCCAATAAACGCAACGTACTCAGTGGGTAGCACTAAACTTCCTACAAGGTTCGCATGGATCTGTGAGCTTTTCCACATGTACAGCAAACCAAAAATAATGCTCTTTTTTGATTTTCTTCTTCCACTACCGATATCTTGTAACCGTTCCCTAATCCAGCCAGGAAGTGTTAGACGGCTTAGGCAAAACGTTCTACACCCGATCCTACATTGGGTGCTAACAGTCTTTGCAAGAAGTGGCTCCTGTGTAGGGGCTTTGACTTCGGCGTGTAAATTACTGTTTCACGATAGAATGACGCAAAGTAAGGTAGTTGAAAATTTCCGTCAGTGCTACTGGAAACTGATAAGAATTTCTCAGCACTTTACCTCATCAGTTCTCCCGAGTAGTGATTGAAAACCTATGACGATTTTTTGAAATCCCAATTTTTGCTAGATGTAGATCTTTTGCAAATATCAAAAAAAAAATTGGTGTACAGAAATATTATCTGTTGTTGGCTGCACTCAGACGTTTCAGACAAAATATGAGATTGTGTACCATCTTTGTACAGCAACTGAAGTGCTGAGTTGTTACTATTAGCAATATGCTAAATATGTTTTTGCTGTCCATATCTTGCTGATGTGGTTGATTGTATACCTCCTAAAAAAACTAATATTTAAGTTTTGCTAAGTGCCACTAGATGGAATAATTATTTTCAGTCCGGCTCATTCTCTATGAGCAAGCTCAACTGCATCATGAATATAGTGCATTCGTTTCTTGGATTCTTTATATAACGTTGATGACAGGAGCATCAGCACTTTTCTGTCATCTCTTCGCACGACAAGCTGTCGGTAGGTCGATAAAAATTGAAAATATTTATGACATAAATTGTATTCATATTTACACTAAGAGAAGGGTGAGCGAAAAAAGAGAACGCAGAAGTAAGATCAAAATATGGCCACTGTAATTGGTTTGTATGAAAAATATTACATGGCAGATAACAAAGAATCGTGTTGTTATTAAAAAACCAAATTGTTAAAATGTTCCAAGTAGAATAACAAAGTATTAGAATAGAAATATTCGTCGCAACATTGTCCATCTGAAATCTCGATTTGTCCTTCTGGCTTATGAAGCTTTTAGTCATTTTCCGGAAACTTGAGATCTTGGTAAATGCAGCCTCTTTCATCTCGTTCGCACGACTTTTCAAAATACATACATAACTCATGGATTGGACTCTCAGCTTGTTTACAGATTGAATTTTTCTCCATCTCTTGAACTGACTGGAGGAGTTTCTTTTTCCGTCGATTCCGACCCTATTTGAAATCGATGAGTGCTATCAGACATCGACGAGTCAAATACTTTTTCCTTTGTCCACTGTGAATACTTAAATATTAGGTTTATTGCGCATAACTTAAATATTTTATGGCAGTGGAATTATTTTTATTTTAAAAAATTATTTTAGGATCGGGTATTCCAGAAGTGAAAGTAATAATGCATGGATTTGCGATGAAGAATTATTTAACGTTTAAAACGATGGTCGCCAAAATGGTTGGACTGACTCTTGCGCTCGGAAGTGGCCTTCCAGTTGGAAAAGAGGTTAATTCGTCTTCGATATCCAAGCACGTTTTTTCGAACATAATAACTGTTGTCTTGTAAATGGCAGAAATCAAAAAAAAAAGTAACAAGTTTCGCTGACAGCGGCAATAGAGAAAGAGAGCTCTATCCATTATCCCATGCATTTTGTCCATCCGCTGAAGCAATAAGCGTTTCCGTTGTCCAACTCCCCCCACCCCCACCTCCCTCCTTCTGCTCACCTAGAACCATCTGATCGGAAGCCTCAGCAACAATTCGTCTCACTCCAAAAAAAAAATTTAACTATATCCCGAGTGCTTCTTCCTTGCAAAAAAAATTTTTTTGAGAAATTTCACGTTGTATATAAAAATGAAGTCTCGTTATGCGTTCACCACTTTGGTTTTTAATTCTCCTATGAACGTGAGGAAATTATGTGAGGCTTTTCAAATTAATTAAAAGCTTGTGCCTTCAAATGGAATACTGTCTACACTGAACGCACATAATGCGCTCTTTAATTACTGCGAAGCAAAAGCCTCTTAACTGGTGGAGAAACCTTTATGGGTATTAACTATTTCTTAAAGAAAAAAGAAGACCAGAAATTATTTTTTGAGTCTATTTTTCGGCATGTTCTCTTGTTTAGGGCCCTTTTGTTCATATGGGAGCTATTGTTGCCTCGTTGCTAACACGTGTCACATCCGCTTGCCGATATCAAGCATTTTTCTCGAACGAGGGACGTCGTATGGAAATGCTATCATCAGGATGCGCCGTTGGAATTGCTTGCACTTTTTCAGCACCAGCTGGAGGTTACGCTTTCAATAAAAGTATTCACTTTCAATTTGTAGGTCTTTCGTAGAAAGTATTTGCTCACATGCGCCATCAAATTTTAATTTTATTGCCTAATTCTTCGAAAAACTCAACCATGCGATTAGTTGAGAAAAATTAAGATGTTGGGAGCGAGAAAGCGGATTACAAAGTAACTAATTTTATTAACAGTTTGATAAACTATCGATGTAGAAACGTATATGAGATCGTATATGAAGAAAACATATATAGAAGTAAATATTCAACGAATCAATAAGGCATAAACGATACTACGCATCGGTAAACCAGTTGAACATATATGGGTAAATATTCGTTTTCTTGGACATACCCACTTTTTCATCGATGTTCCATCTTATAGGTGTTCTTTATGGTATTGAATCGACATCGAAATATTTTGCGGTTAAAAACTATTGGCGTTCGTTCTTCGCTACAACATGCAGCGCTCTAATTTTTCGATTTGCAAATGCTGCCATTATTCCACCACATATCGGTAAGAAATTCGAAAATATTTTGACAAATTTTTATCGTAGAGCTTTCAGATCAAAGTTCGAATTCCACTAAACATGTTTATTTTAAGACTATATTCCGAATAAAGCAGCTATTAAACGATTCTCATCTAAGACATCATTCTATCGTCTTATATATTTTCGTATAAATAGGCATATAGCGCTACGCATATGAAAATTTCGTCAATTCCACATGGTGATCGGTGCCCAGGGATCGCCAATTGCACGGACGGAATGATAGACGAACAACACTGCAAAATTACTTTTTCTACTGATTGTCTAAAGAAAAATTCCATAACCACACTAAAAGCATCTTGGAAAAAAAAACGACGTGTTGAGCTGTTGTCTATTCTCTTTTATTAGCTGAGTATCTCCGAGTTTCAGATGCGCTCTCTGAAAAGTTCAGAAAGTTCAAAAAATTGAGAAAAAAAATTTGTTTTTCTCAAAAAAAAAATTCGTCAGTAATGCGTCTTAGTTGGTTAATTAGGTGCACTTGTTGTTTTGTTTAAGACAGCGAAAGACAGACAGGTTATGCGTTCTCTCATAAATTACAACTAATTTGATAGTGATTGATTAAGAGAGTGCATAAGAAAAATTTAACTATCACTTATTCGCTAATTTAGCTATCTTCATGTAGTTTTCTGAAATGAAAAGCACTGAGACGGTCAATCAAAACACCACAGTGTAATATGTATGGGGAGAAAACTAGAGAGATATCCATAAGTAATGACGACTGCAGCTAATGCTCAACAATCTACTTACCCAGTGAATTTGCGTTCTCAAAAAAAAAAATTCTTTTTGAGCAATCGCAAGTTTTTAATTTTGGTTCTGCTGCACAGGTATGATATCCGTATTATCTGGCACCTCTCCTCACTTTTACTGCCATTCGCTCTGCATTAAATTTACACAATATATATAAATATATATAAATATATATATATATAGATATATGTAAAAGAGGGTAATATATATATAAAATCTACACATATATATATGTGTAGTTTTCACTCACAGTTTTAAAGTTATGATCATGAAGCGTTTTGAGAATGATCTGTAGCTTATATGCGCCTTTAACCGATTCCATCTTTGATATATCGGTTCGTGACGCAAATACGATTCAAATCAGTGTTGCAATTTATTCGATTTCTCAAATTTGATATTTTGATTTGAAGCATTACACTAAGCCCTCAGGGAATTCTCTTGTGATACGCAAGGATTATATACGTGCATCAGCCCATCGCTTATGAATAAGTAAACATTTCATCAAAAATGAAAAAAATCGAGAATCAAAGTTTTTCTCCTTCCCCTTATCGGGAACCTAATTAAAAAATCATGGATTTGAACCGTGCGCAATTTAACGATATTTAACGTTCCGAACATTCGGAAAACATTCTAGTGTAAAAATATTATTCCAAACATTGCAAAATATTAACAGTAGACATCGAGACGGACAAAATGGTTTTACGTATAAGGCAACTGTTTCAAAAAAAAAACATGAGATTTTTAAAATAAATCCTTTAAATCTCCAATGGAGCGCATTTTATTTAAAAGAGCAAACTTCTAAAGTTTCTTCATCAATCTTTTCCTTAATTTTATTCGAATGGAACAACGCAAACAAAATTTGTCAAACTTTTGCGTTGTGAAGTAAATGTTTCCTTCTAAAGGCATTCATTCATTTATGTTTCCTTATTTTGTCACATTTGCGTGCATATCGTGTATTGTTCAACGCGAACGATTTCATGCGCAAAATTTTGCAAAGCAATTGAACGTATCCACTGTTAGCAATTTTTAAGACTAATTTTTGTTGTTCTTAAAAATTTCGAACCCTTTCGGTGAATTTTTGTCTTGTGGTGCCAAATTGAGATAATTATGAGACTATGAATGAAAACGCCACTTTTTTTTTAAAAAAAATCGAAGCATTCAAGAAGACGAAAACTATCAGCAAAAAACAAATGGCAAAAGTGCTTTGCTGTAGTCTTCATTTTCATGGACGCAAAGCTGTGGTGCATCGATCATACGCGGATCAATATTCCGATAGAGTTTCATTTATGCTTCCTCGTAAATCTTTAGGCAATGGCAAAAAAAATCAACAAATTAGATCTTGAGTGCACAACTAAACCAAATATGATTGATCGAAAAACTTGAATGCATGTTTTCAGCTGGGACGATAACAGCTTATTATCAAACCAACTTCCCAAATGAAGTATTTTTGGTCGAGGAAGTGCCCGTTTTCGCTCTAATTGGGTTTGTTTATATCCTTAATTAACTTACGGTTTTTACTGCACATATACTACTTTCACAAATGCCGCAACGATGGTTTCCATCGCAGTCCCCTACTTGATAGAAGCATAAACTCTCAAAGTCACCTCCTCGATAGGAGCATAAAGTCTCGGAGTCCCCTACTCGGCAGGACCATGAACTCTTGGAGTCCCCTAATTGATAGGAGCGCATAAACTCAAGACACTAATCTACAAGAATCTCCTTCCAAATAGGTTATCCATCCTTTTAAAATAACACGTCTGCTTGCAAATTGTGATTAGATGCTCATCTGATAGCTTCAGAAGCCCACAGAAATTTCTTAAGAACTTTAAGCTGAAATCGTTTTGAAAGCTAAATTTTAAGCACATAGAGCCGGAATTAGAGATTTTGGTTTCGCTGAATCTCTAATAATTTCTTTGAGATGCTTTCACTTTTTACTCATTTGTTAAGTTTGCAAATTGCTATTTCAGTGTAATTTCTGGCATTCTTGGTGCGCTATTCGTTCTCGTTCATCGTCAAATCGTCTACTTTCGACAACGAAATAAAGTGTTCAAGGCAATTTTTGGAAGCAAGTAAGCCAAATTCAGGTTTCAAAAACGTTTGAAGAGTTGGCTGAATGAGTGAATTTTTTTTCAAAACCTCATCTAAAATTCCTATTCTAGATACGATACGATAGCATAATCGGTTCTAAAAAGAAACCATTAGCGTGTGAAGCATTTTTTTTTAAGGAGAAGAGATGGTGAAGAGTGTGCCTAGCAAAAGAAAAACTTTCCATTTTTATAAATGAACTACTCCATCACTACCCCATAGCATTTATCAAACATAACATAGGTTTTCTGAAAAATAAATAAATATTGGTCTTTTCTTTTGTAAAAAATAGTCTTTCATAAATTCTTTATGCAGTTTTATAATACGCATTCATTGCAAGTAGACATTACAGCCTATGAAAGGATGATGAAGCTGATGAAGAGAAAAATACTTTCTGAAAACGGAGAAGTGAAGTGTTTTCAATTATTTGGATTTTTGCAATTTTAAACTTCATCGTAAAGCATTATGTCAAAAAGAATGTCATAAATGTCTAAAAGAATGTCATAAATGTCAAAAAGAATGTCAAAAATGTCGAGTTTCATAGGGCATAGACGAGGTGTATTAGTTCCAACACAATGAGTGATACATGTTGAGGTCGACGGAATTTCAGTCTTAACTGAATGAGAGTTCTACTGTACAAGACGAGTAAAACTGCACAAGGTTGACGGCGGTTTTATTCGTTTCTGCTGTTCAGAGTTATTTGCTTTCTTCGTATCCTGTCACTATGCGGTGCTGAACTCGTCAAAATTCTTTTAAATAAAATTATGCACACCTTACAGTATATTTGATTGAGTTGAATAATAAATTTACCTATTAGCAATTTACTAATGATAACGGTTTGTTGGCGGTTCATTTATTGTTTGGTAAAGTAACCTTAAAGAACAAATATCACACCAGAACCGCCTTCAAAGACGTATTTAAAATACGTGGTAGACTTCAGGAACTGCGGTCGTTTTTACGCGAAGAGAGAAATGAGTTTAAAAAATTGTGAATTTTATGTTTTCATGAAACGGCTTCTGCCAGTCAATTGAAGGTAAAATGGTTTATTGGGATTTATTCAGCATGCGCTACAGCTATTGAAAATCTTTTGCCTATAATCGTCTCTGAAATTATTTTAAAATTTTGACATATCATTGCGCTTGCAGCCCTCTCATATTCACATTCTTCATGGCAGCAGTTGTGGGAATGCTCACTTATCCGGAGGGCATTGGTCGATATTTCGCAGGGCAGGTAAAAAACTAGTTTAGAAATTTTTAGCAAAGCTACTCAACTATTCGCTCAGTTTAATCATTCAACATTTTTCGAAAGTCGCCTGGACGCTTCAACAGCTTCAATTGCTGGCGTGATTCACCTATTGAATTTGTTGTATGCCCTCAAACTTTTCGCTCCACCCACTACAGAGAATTTCGTAGACTTCACAGAAACCAAGATTCAAAAGAATATGGAACAAAAAAATACAAAATGCAGCTTTTGCTGAAAGTCAATGCATTTCGTAAACAGTAATCGTAGACTTACTGTGTGAGTTGGTTACTTTGTTCCAGGAAATCTGAGTTAAGAG
Organism: Toxocara canis; assembly: GCA_000803305.1. NCBI lineage: Eukaryota > Metazoa > Nematoda > Chromadorea > Rhabditida > Toxocaridae > Toxocara > Toxocara canis. The sequence continues at coordinate 40,959 of JPKZ01000428.1, read as the reverse complement.
ATTCCTTTTCTTTGAGTCTGAGTTAGTATGTATGAAGTATGGAACTTCTGTTCTTGAAGGCTTGGGCGTCCTTTTTAGAGTTTATCAAAGTCGGTGAGATCCTTCCTATGCACTCTTCCTTTATAAAGAGTAACAAAAGCTAGAATACGTAGAAAACACCATTTCAATGTTTTCTAGGATCGTAGGGAATCGCAAGCTTAAGATGCACGCCGCATATTTGTGCAAACGGTACACGTCTTATACGTGCAAATGTGCGATTGCATAACTCGCGTGCCGTGTGCATAAGTGTACGACGCGTATTTCACGTTTACGACTTCTTGGTATGATCCCTGCTGCTAATGTAGAAAAAAAATTTCTAACCCCTTTTTAAACGCAAAATTTTCAGTTGACTTTCCGCGAAACATTGGCGGACTTCATATCTAACTGTACTTTTTCACAATCGAATATCACAGGACGTGGATGCTCAGCAACTATGATGGCGCATTGGACGGGCGGTCCTGGTGGAAAGCTTAACATTCTCACGACACTGTCAACCTACTTCTGTATTCACGTAAGTGCTCACCTTCTTCCTAACCGATCAGGAAGTTTTTTTTTTGAAGTTATCGAGCCTAGCTGAAAAAGAGCGAAACACGCTTATGGTGCGGTGATCGCTGTAGCGAAAGATTGAGCCGAACAAAGACGCAATGCATGCATTACGCACTTTTGTATTATATGATGATTAATGCTTCTGTTATAGGACGGAAGCGTTCTGATTCGAGTCCATTGCACGTCGATCGCAAAGCGTTTTTCAAGCCTATTCAGTTTTCAATGAATGGGCACCATAATCTGGAACTACTTCGAAAGCTCACCATAGATTTGATGGCGTAATAGCAGCTTTCTCAATTCATATGAACTCTATGGTTTCGAGCCAAAATTCATAGAATCAAACTGTGGAGATAAGCATCTTTTCAAGGCTGCGATGGTTGCTTCTGCAGCCATTGAGCCATAGTCTTTGCCACTTTATTCTTCAGTAGTAGATGTGTTGAGCAAAACGTTTGCCTCATTTGACAGTCGAAGTTTTCGACCTCAGTGGTGCTCCACGTTCCTAATCAGCTGATTTGTTCGAGATCAATATGTTGACGCTATTTTTCAAAAGGCATTTTTTCAGTTCATATTAGTTGCGATTTGCGTATCACTTGAAGTGCCTGCGGGTATTTTTGTGCCATCGTTTGTTATCGGTGCCTGTGGCGGACGTTTAATTGGAGAACTGATGGCTATCGCATTCCCAGACGGTCTTCGCGGTCCAGATGGCCCACAGATATTTCCCGGCCTATATGCCGTTGTCGGTCGGTTGTTTTGACCTCCTGGTTTCACGCGAAATGCATTTGCATGGGAACTTGAACATTCAGTTTCTAATCCTAGGTTGCTAATCTACATCCGTCCCCCCAGCTCTCCTCTTCTTCCCCCCCCCTCCCCTCCACTTTCGTCCTTCTTGTTTATGTGAAATTTATAGAAGGGTGTTTCGCCATTCGCTACGGCCTCCAAACGATTGCAAGGACGAGCTGAAATGCTCAGTTATCGGCTGTCAGCATTCAGCACTCATATGTAAAAGCCGAAAATTGAGGTAGTAGAGAAGGGGGTGGGGGGAAGAGGAGCGACAGAGAGAAGGATAAAACAGGAAGAGAAAGTTCCCAATGTATAGATCAGTTGACAGATCATCCATAGATATGCGCATTCTTCTTTGCCAGCTTCATCGATACAATTTTATATAGTCTACACACGTTTCTAACGCAAACAATTTCTACATATTTCGACTGTATATTTCGTTGACGTTCTAAGTGAAAATCGTTATAGTATGTGAAAGTAAGTAATACGATGAAGTTCCCTAAACTTAGATCACCTTCGAAAAGATGTTTCATCTTTTAGGGTAATAATAATAAGGTCACTTGCCACTTGACGATAGCCTATCATTTAGATGAAGTGCAAATGTGTAAGTGAAACCCTTTGGTTTTTAAGGAGCAGCCGCTTATACAGGTTCGGTTACGCATTCACTTTCGATAGCGGTTATTGTATGCGAAACGACCGGTCAACTTTGTCCTCTTCTACCTGTGCTGGTAGTTTTTCGATTACAATTATCACTTCTATTGCGTAACTCATTTGTTTGTTATATTTTTATAAATCTTATGCGTAAAAAATATCAAATGTTAAAAATTGATATCCATAATTTTAGTACAACGGCTCTAATCGTAGATAGTTTCCAACCTATCTGATTATGCGTTCGTTGTATTACATATATAGCAACAACATAGCGACGAAGCTGAAAGCGTTCTATATGTAAATTGCAAATTTTTATTTGCGACACATATTCATAGGTTTGTTCTGCTATAACCGGCTTAATGACCGTTTTCGATTGACAAGTGGCTACTGATTTCTGTTTTTGAAATGCTAAAAAGATCGTGATGCCTCACCATTACATCCCCTAAACCCCCCCCCCCCATACACACCACTAGTAGGTGTCAGTAAATAGAGCCCATCTTTGGTGTAGTTACGCCAATAGACTGCTCGGAAATGATGGCACTAATGGATATTAAAAATATAATACTTGCAGTACACATGTGTACATATATATATGTATATATATATTGTGTGTGTATGTATGGAAGCATAAATGTCTGTAAAGGAGTTTCGTTTGGAGTAAATTTCAGATAGCGTTGATGATTGGTAATGCAATAAGCAGTTTCTTACAGCCGTCCGTATATGAGAGCATTATTCGAATTAAAAACTATCCTCATCTCGCCGAATTACCTCCCTCACGTGTCAGGTGAAAACCATTTCATTAATTTGCAGAAAGATTCAATAGAATTAAAGGTTTTCAAAGTCGTTACTTTTTTTAACAATAATTTTTGCAGTATTTTTATTGCTCAGCTCTTGCACTTTATCGCTTTTGTAGATAATGTTTTGAATTCCGACCAACATCCGTTCTACTTTAAACGTTACGAAGAGATGAGAGCGTTTTTATGATTAATAACTATGCTTATCACATTTTTTTTGTCGACGAATGGAAGTGCCTCCTTTATATAAGATCGCTTTTTCCATTGTCATCGAATGTTGCTTTTTATCGCGTCCACTCGCCTCAACAGGAAACATCATAAGGCTCTTCTACGATAGAAATGGCTTTGGATATCCTCAAAAAATGACCACTTCTAAAACTTCGGCTTCCATATAAGCACCAATTGAACGTTCTGATATGAGTGCATAAAAAGTGTCATTCAAATATAAAAATGTCATTAAAAACATGAAAGCGGCGAATGAAATATGATTTTTGGCATATTCGTAATCGACTGAACGGTTCCTAATCAATGAAGAGAATTTTTCGATAATGCGAGTTGGTTTTAGTGTTCATACGTTGAAAGTTGAACGTGTGATGATTCGTGATGTGATCTGTATCACAAAGGATACGACATACAAAGAACTTAGAGATTTGTTAATCGCAACACCAAATCTGCGATCGTATCCTTTAGTCACCGATATGAGTTAGTCATTTTATTATATTCGAGTTTAGATTTTCTTCCAATTATTTTCTCAAACACTTTATCCCATATATGGCAAATTGCTAAAAACCATTAGGTTAAGTACTGTTTTAGTTGAGAAGTCTGAATTGTGGGAGGAAAAAAATAAACCTATGATAGGGACGATGTTGACGAGTACCATAGTGGGGCATATATCAATGAATTTAATAAGACCTAACTAAGAGAATAACAAGTCTCATTGTAATTCTTTGCCGGATCTTTATCTGGTCATCATCGTTTCTCAAAGGTTGACATTTAGATTATGCAAATCATTATTATACGATTTTTGATAAGAAAACTAATAACCCATTGCATGGAATAACTTGATGAGGAAGAACGCTGCAGCATATGTGACCACCATTGCCCTACAAGTGTTGTATATGCGATTGCTGTTGTATTCGTTAACAATTTTCTTAGCCGCAAAATAATTTCTTATTCAATTTTAGAGTCGAAAATATTGCTGGGATCAGTTGCAAGAAAATATCTAAACTATCTATTGATACGACGACTTGGTCCTGACCCGACATTACTTAACAAAGAGAAAAAACGATTACGAACACCGTCGGAACTATTCAATACACTTCGGCGTAGTTCGAATCTAACTTTGAATAATTTGCTCACTGATAGAAATATCAGCGGAAATACTCTACTTGCTCATAGTCCTCTGCATGACGTTCATCCTGAGCGTAAGTTGTTTTGAAATATTTTCAAGCCTACTTCTTCTTAGTCTTTTGGACAGTTTCAGGCGTTTCGGGCACTTTCGAGACTTGAAAATTGGCGATTTACTTGAAAATCGTTTTGTTCGCTTAAAGATGCACAATACCTATAACTTCCCGCACTTCCTCCAGGAACTTGTTTTTCCCGCGAACGGTGTAAAAACTAGATCTTTCCATCCTCGACGATTCTATCCAAACTTGGCAAACCGTCTGTAATTCTCAAAAAAGAATCGTGTATTCGTTTTAGTCTCATTCTCCTTTCCTCCATGAGTAACTTATTATTTGTATGTTCGTAGCGCTTCAGCTCATTGGCAGCAAATTTAAAAACATATATTTTCATGTGGTGCTATTATCTTGCAACTTATAGTAGTTTCCATAAAAGAAGTTACACCTATATTTCTCGCTTAAGGCAGGCCTAAGGCAGTCATATTTAACCTGATGCTATACACTGTACTGCCAAATAAGTGTGAGCTAAACACATTCAAATGAACTGCGGTCGGTATTATTGGACACAATAATCGAAAGCATCGTTACGCGCACTACTACTGCTGTGAGAGGATTCGTCTTGATCATTTGATCGTCGCTGATGAAGGGGTAGTACAACATAAGTGAGGGAACAAGGCTTGAAACAATAAACAAAGGTGTTTACTTCGATATGAATTCTGATCTCGGTTAAACCTTACACAATCGATATTATTGATAACAATTGATCAAGATAGCTTTCTCGGCCATTCACTGAATGAATTTTTTTAGGTGGCCTTCTATTGCCGTTCTTGCGACGACAATCAGATCCCGAGTTGCATGTATGTTATTCTTCTTTAGTTTTTCTCATTTTCTATCCCTCATTTCAAAAGCGCATCGAATGGGACAATCTAACAAAAAGAACGTCTTGTGATCACTTGTTGAGCTAGCAATGTCACTAGTTTCGTAAACACTACATTATTTTATGCGAATCAACATACTCATATGTTCGTTCTCCAGCAGCGGTCATGCCTCGGTTCCCTTGCAAAAATACTGTAAACCATTCGAGCTCATACTATTGCGACTGTACTAGTTCATTTTACCAAAAAAGGGAACGGGGGAGGAGGGGGGGGATACGGGAAGGTCACATAGACTCTCTGAATAAGATTGAATATGCGAAGAGACTTACGTGAAATGACACACTCCAAAAGAATTTGTTTAAAGTAGATTTTTCTTCCTGGTAATAAATGTGAAGTGGTGACTTCACATTTATTACCAGATTGCTGCAATATGTAAGGTGTATAAGTTTGATAGTTTTTTAAATGATAATATGTTTGATTAGAGTGATAAGCGTTTGTTGTTTGTCACAAGAGTCAAAATGTGGTTTGATAGAACAGTAATCGGAACTTCAAAGCATTCTGAATACCCGAAAATTACTCATCGATAAATGTGCTCATGGTAGACGATTCCAACTCTTGGGTACCTTAAAAGATCCATAAAGCGCAACTTTTCTAGAAGTAGTAAATAAGAAATGCTCTTAGGAAATGTGAGATTCATTCGACTAAGCTAAATCAGCGTTCCATGAGATAGGAGGAAGTGCGGTGTGAACAATTTGATGGGCATACACCCTTCTTGAAAAAATCAATAGAATCGGTTGTGATGGCGAAGGGAAGACAGGAAAAGTCATGGTCCATCGAAGCCGCCAGGATGTTTGAATCAGGAAAAGCTGGAG
>JPKZ01000428.1:19111-34865 GCA_000803305.1 Toxocara canis | reverse complement strand
GGGGGGGGGGGGGGGTTGCATTGATCGCAACCCGTAAGATTCCATTTTTAATTGCTATATTACTATAGCTTCAGACAACGCAAATGACACTAGTTGATCGTGTTATACAACTTCAACAACGAATCGATCTCGACGAAGTTGCAATCGATCCTGCACCCTTTCAACTTGTTCTTGGTACCTCCCTTTATAAGGTTTGTTACATTATTACTTCTAAGCCAATAGTTTTTAATAGACGTCCAAAATTCATATGTATGGATCATGGAAGTATAGATGAGTGATTAAACAATTATGCCATTCTGATAAGGTTTGTCAAGAAGCCATATTAATTCCACAATTTTATTTCATTTCCTTTCAAAAATTTGTATTATTATTGAAATTTTCCCGCAAAAATATTTTATATATGCGTAAAAATGCTTCATACATTAAAATTTACATAAAGGAACGTTTTGCGTGAATTACTCTTTGGTTGAGCTGATTTTTATACAAGTATTCCCAGGGCTACTATGAAGATAGATGCATTATGACGACCCCATCGTAACTTGAAAATATTATAAGTCGGGAACTGGCCTAGCCTACTCACGAGTCTCACAGAATATTGATCAATGTGAAGTAGTACTGTATATTGGCATAGCACAAGGCGAAAGATGCGTACATCTCGGTATCGTTCCCAACATATCGTATCGCTTATGGTGTCACGTTTTGCCTCGTAGGCGAAACTTAAGACACTTTTATAACCTTACTGTATCAGTATCTAATTTTACTGTACAGTATCGTCATCATAAGTTCGAAATATAGTAACTCGATGAGCAACTGTGCAATTAAATTTACAGGTTCACACATTGTTCTCACTGCTTGGTCTTAATCATGCATATGTGACACATCGAGGTCGACTGGTCGGCGTAATTGCGATCAAAGAGGTGGAAGCGTATAGAAATTTCGTTTTTATTTTTTCGGGGAGTTTTAAAATTTTTACGTAAGCGAAATACTTTGCTTACCCGTTTTTCGACTTCTGCAAGTATTTCCACAACATTTTTTGCTTTACTTTGAGAGCGCCATTAAACGATTTTTAGTAAATTCTGAATTTTCAGAATTTATAAAATGTTACAATAATTTCGCTCATAAAAATCACGACCACACTATTGAACGCAGCAACGCTGAAATATAATTCAGAACAAAACCGAAAATAAATCGCCTAAAATTAAGCGGTTTAACTCTTTCTGTAGCTTTTCCATCATCCGTACCATTGCACATAAAAAGTCAAACACATGAACTGAAAAATTATTTTACCAAACTTCTGGCGGGACGTTCAAAATGCTTGTAGACTGCAAGGCTACCGTAGTTGTACCGTTTCGGGGAATTCGAATTTTCTTGCTGAAATTTAAAAAAGTAATTGCAGCTTCGTGAAGCGTTGGCTAATATCTACACGCGTGGGGCAGTACCAACTTATCCTGTTCGTCGTAGCACATTCTCACTTTATTCGCCAAATGAGAACGGTGGTGCTGGATCACCTACAAATACGGACAAAAAGACATCAACCTCACCGGTTAGTGGTATCGATGGTCTAACGTCGACGCCAACAAGTCCAACCACTCCAATATTTCCAACGTTTTCGACGAGTTCGGCAACCGCACGTAGCAGACCAACTTCTCGTCAGACCAGCGCCGAAAATCCAAGCACAGTTCCGATCCCAACGGCAAACACTCCAAACGATGAATGTCATGGCGAGAATGACAGCTTGTTGAAACGAGTTCAGTAGTTTTCGCATTCATAAAATGTTGTTGACTAAATTCTTAACTTTAGAATGAGCAGTTGGTTGGAAACATGATCGATTTCTCTAAACTACGAAGATGAAAATTGAAAAAAATTCGGCGCATTTTTTGCTGCGTTTACGAAAATAAACTTCTGTATTTAGACGTTCTTCTAAAATATACTTCACTTCACCTATACTACCATTACGCATTTGGATCTTTTGCTGCAAATATGCACAGAAAGAGGTGAAGAGAAGAATACAAAAGCTGATTCTTAATTTTTTTTAAACGCTCAATCTTTTCCACTTTTCATTTCAAGAATCTCTGAAATACTTAAGGTCCCAAAACTTTAGAGAATTGAGTAGTGATTTTGTTTGTTGATGATATTACTGTTGTTTGATCATGCTCATTTTCGCTCTTTTATTTTGTATGAATATATCATTTTCGTTCTATTGCTTCCTTGTATGACTGTTCTAAAACAGTGAGAAGCAGCTCAGAAACGATTTAAAACTTCCTCCTTGCGCTTTTTTAAAAATCTAGATCAAAAAAAAATTCATATCCGAATTTTGTTAGAATTCATAAGTGCATAATTTTTTGACTAAAGCCACGTAATTAAACTGAGAAGAGGTACTTTAAAGTAAAGTAACCAGTTCCGTTTTTGAAGTTAGAACACCTATCTTCTCTTTCCCCCTCTCCCCTCTCCCTCACCGACAACTTTGCTTTTTGTGATTTTCAGGAAATTGAATGAAATTAATTGATATACTTTTTGGGATTTTTAGAAATCTGAATGAAATTAATTGATACTGCGGTGCCCTAAGAAGTCAAAGAAAACGCTCTGAACAAATTATAGAAACCGTACTAGAAGTCATGGATAACAGTTTTACGAATCGATGTATATATGTGTATAGATGCATTTTTTGTTAACGAATCATTTTTTGTATGGGCATAATATTCAGGTGACTCAAAATTATTCCCAGCTCATGTTCACTTTTTAATAGCCAGGCATGCTGCCCCGTATTGAATAGCTGGATTGGCCTACGCCTTACAAATATATGCACGAAGGCCTCACACTTTGTTTCAAGCGATCGCTACCTTTTAAAATCTTTTGCGTCATCTTGATAAAACATTTGGCAGACACTCACATTGATAACGATAGCATCGTACCGTAACCATTTGAATTCTTTGACAATGACGGAGGATTCCAAGTTATTTGTTTTGGAGTTGCCTTCGAACGATTGCCCAGATTCCTTGGACGGTATTACAGATATAAACTTATCAAAGTGATCACTCGCGATCTATTTGTTTTCTAGGCTTATCGAAATGTCAACATCTTATCAGTTCTTAGAAGATAATTTTTTTAAAATATTTCTTTCAAATGTCATATTGAGTCACGTTGACTTCACGTTGAACTTTAGAATTTGTCATTGTTTTTCTCGGTTTGTGTAAAACGCCAAAAGTGTGCTGAATTGGAAACTGGTTGAAATATGTATGATTTTTGCTAGCCGATTGTGAGTGAACATTACTATAAATTCTCTTAGACGAATTCGTCTTTTGGGATTTTTCATATCCACTCGCTACTGGAAAATTTTCGATTGCTAAGAAGTTGCTAATAAGATGTTGATGTCTTAGCGGATAACGATAGATTGCTAAGAAGATGTCGAGGAATATAGACGTTAAAAATCCGATGAATATAACAGTAATTTTTAAATGAAAATTGCCGTATCGTCGTCGAAATGAGAAATTTTTCTGCAACCAAAAACTACCAAAAGACGATTTAGTCATCCGCAACTAAAATTATCGGTTGTCTTGCTCGACTTATTAATCGATCTAGAGCTTATTGGAGGAACGCTGAACAAATCTCGAACAGAAAATTAACAGTATGGAATGAAGAAAATTCAATTTTCAAATAAATTACGATGTTATTTTTGCTTTTCGAAAAATGAAAATATTTCTTGCTTTGACAGAGTTCCTTTAACGTTGAAATTTTTACGGCTATTTTAATTATTCTGTGATTCATTATGTGTTGCCTTAAAATGTCTTTTTTGTTTTCTTGTTTTGCGATGAAAATTCGTTTTTGTTTTGAAAAATTTTTGTTCCGTTTTCTCATTTATCTAAACGAATTTTTGCTGTACATATCCGAATTAAAATTATGCAATAAGCATCGCTAAATTATTCGTCGCGTTGATTTTTGCAAACGGGAAGTAATTATAAGATTCATAAATAGACGGGTTCACATTTGTGTGTCATGAGCAATGAGCGAAATTACGCCGGCAAAGCCGTACTTTGAGCGATTTGACGTTCAGAAGATCGTAGCAGGTGATTCTCCGCATCTGCTTTATGCACTCTATGTAATCACAGTTTCTAGCAGAAAGAATCACCCGTTTCACTCCTCAGCTACCTTATCAATTTCTCAAGCGACTGTCTTGCGTGTAGTTGAAAGCTGAGCCTACGGAAAGCGTTGGATCTAATAAAGGATCTAGTAAAAGCAGCTTTCTTCTTTGACGCCCATTTTTACAATAATTCTTAGATTAACATCCTTTAATTATAAGCCTTAAATAATAACAGCAGAATAACTATCATGCGACCTTACTATTACCTTTTAGATTTGGACGATGAGATAACATTTGTCCCTAAATGTACCCTGGCACAGCAACACTTTGCTTTTTAATGTGACTTTTACATGCACCTCGGTATGAAGATACTGCTTTTAAATGCATCCTGATATGTACCCAGGCAGCGTACCCCTAGCAGTGGTATGATGCACCCAGGTAGCGTTACTTCTAGCAGTGGTGTAATGCACACGGTTAGCGTACCCCTAGCAATAGTATGACGCACCCAGGTAGCGTACCTCTAGCAATAGTATGACGCACCCAGGTAGCGTACCTCTAGCAATAGTATGACGCACCCAGGTAGCGTACCTCTAGCAATAGTATGACGCACCCAGGTAGCGTACCTCTAGCAATAGTATGACGCACCCAGGTAGCGTACCTCTAGCAATAGTATGACGCACCCAGGTAGCGTACCTCTAGCAATAGTATGACGCACCCAGGTAGCGTACCTCTAGCAATAGTATGACGCACCCAGGTAGCGTACCTCTAGCAATAGTATGACGCACCCAGGTAGCGTACCTCTAGCAATAGTATGACGCACCCAGGTAGCGTACCTCTAGCAATAGTATGACGCACCCAGGTAGCGTACCTCTAGCAATAGTATGACGCACCCAGGTAGCGTACCTCTAGCAATAGTATGACGCACCCAGGTAGCGTACCTCTAGCAATAGTATGACGCACCCAGGTAGCGTACCTCTAGCAATAGTATGACGCACCCAGGTAGCGTACCTCTAGCAATAGTATGACGCACCCAGGTAGCGTACCTCTAGCAATAGTATGACGCACCCAGGTAGCGTACCTCTAGCAATAGTATGACGCACCCAGGTAGCGTACCTCTAGCAATAGTATGACGCACCCAGGTAGCGTACCTCTAGCAATAGTATGACGCACCCAGGTAGCGTACCTCTAGCAATAGTATGACGCACCCAGGTAGCGTACCTCTAGCAATAGTATGACGCACCCAGGTAGCGTACCTCTAGCAATAGTATGACGCACCCAGGTAGCGTACCTCTAGCAATAGTATGACGCACCCAGGTAGCGTACCTCTAGCAATAGTATGACGCACCCAGGTAGCGTACCTCTAGCAATAGTATGACGCACCCAGGTAGCGTACCTCTAGCAATAGTATGACGCACCCAGGTAGCGTACCTCTAGCAATAGTATGACGCACCCAGGTAGCGTTACTTCTAGCAGTGGTGTAATGCACACGGTTAGCGTACCCCTAGCAGTGGTATAATGCACCGATGTAGCGTTACCGGTATAATGCACCCAGGTAGCGTACCCCTAGCAATGGTATGACGCACCCAGGTAGCGTACATCTAGCGGTGGTATAATGCGCCCAGGTAGCGTTACTTCTAGCAGTAGTACAACGCAACCAGATAGCATACCTCTGACAATCGTATAATGCACCCAGATAGCATACCTCTAGCAGTGGTATAAATGCATCCAGGTAACGTACCTCCAACAACAGTATAATGCACCCAGGTAGCGTACCTCTGGCAATAGTATAAAAACCGCTTTTAAATGTACCCTTGTATAAATGCTAGCGTACCCTTAAACAAAGATTGCAAAGGGCAATTTTGCGGTATGTATGCTGTTGTAAGCGCAAAATTTATCTTCCCCGCATAACATGCACAAAAACCAGCCTTTAAGATTACCAACGCTACTCTTTCCCTTCTGGCGGCAGCAAGTGATTTAGGAAAATCAATTAAAGAGCTTCTCACTGCTTTGTTTATCATTTTATCTCAGAGGGCTTCGATGAAGCGCTTCGCAAAGATGATAAAATAAAAATTTAATTCCATTACGCATTGGTGACATTCCCTAGTCATCGTTTATTGGGGGCTGATAGCAGTTTCGTTGTAAAGAGTTGCAGAACCCAAAGAAAAGAATAAAGGAACATTGAGAAGGAATAATTCAGGTTTTTTTGAGTCATTATGATTCGTTCTGGTCGAGCAGCTTCTCTAGCAGTTCTATTCTGACATGAAATGAAACACTACAAGCAGAATTTAGACAACCCAAAGACGACCAGATGCGTATCAGATGGACCCAGAGGACCAATAACGTCAAAACGTTCCTCGGAAATAATATGCAGGAAACGTATGTGACATAACTATATCATGAGTGGCGATATTTAGAACTCAAAAAGATCGGAAATGTTGAAAATTCGTTTCGATTATCGCAGCGTAAAAAAGGGATGCAAGGTTCACAAAGGTTGTCTGCCGTGGCAAAGATTGGTTGTAAACCTTTTATACAAATCAGGAAAACTTGTAAAATACCATAACGTCATGGGATGATATTTTCAATTCTCTGTATAGACTCATATGTTGGGAAAGTTTCGCGTACAGTTTTCAACTCTAACTACTCTAGTTAGTTCCAATTCAGCGAATAAATCTTTCACGAAACTATAAGCGTTTCAATGAGCAAAGAAAAACGCTGTCAGTAGAATGCTGCCCTTGAAAATAATGATTGTTTGAAAAGTTCAACTTTTTGAAATGATGATATTTACAAAGAAAGTTTCAAAGCAACAAGTAACAATAATAAATACCATTCGAATATTTGTGAAGAGCAAAAATATTTGAAACAACAAATAAACAAAATTATAGCATCGACAATTTACATAAAATGCGATCAACCATAAATAGTAAAAAAAGAAAATATGATGAAAATCTGCCTCTATTACTCGTTGGCTCCAATTTCAACGAATTTCTCTCCTAGACAGATTTAGTGTATGAAAAGTTTTGTAGTCTGCATTACATAGAGGAGGCCAGCTCAGCATAGATGAAAAATGAAAATGAATGAGAACGTGGAAATCAGTATGAACAACAAAGAAAAAGAGGCAACTTTAGACTTAAGAAATTTGAAACAAAAAAGAAACGAATATTTATATTTATAAGATCTGGCGCAAATCATATAAGACATAAAGCTTAATGCTTTAAAAGCTTTCTATTATTCAGAAAAAAAAATAGCTGAAAAAAACCATAGAGGCGAAACTGAAAAATCGGCATCCCATGAGACTTATTGCGAACTCAAAATTCACTGCACATTTTTAGCCAACTGCTAAGCACAAGCCCGGAAAAAGTGGTCGATTCGTCGCAAAGAATTCCCACCGATCGCGTTTCATGAACAGATTCTTATGTAGAGTTGGGACACATTCGGATTACCTTTAGAACTGCCGTTGACTCTTTCTTGCTTGTATTTATGGGCCACCACTTTTTGAAATTTAAAAACAAACGACCATTTATTTTCATAACATTTGACGAGGATTTATATTAGTAAAATTGATTCAATTTCTATTAACGATTAACTATTAACGACATAGAAAACTCACAATTCAAATGAACTGGAATTGATCGTAATTATTACACAATACTGAACTCAATTGCCTGCGCAAGACAAAATGAGCGTCTAAAATTCTTTGGTTTTATAAATATACAAATATATACTTATATCATGAACTTTATGTGGGCTGTAGGCGTATTGAAGAGATTTTGAAGAGGTTACGTGGAGGGATGAAATGGAGAATTGGTTCAAACTCGCCTATGGAGGCCATTAGAAGAACTGGAAAAGGACAAAAAACTGTTGGCGTATTTCAGTTTTAATAAGTTCAGCACATAAGGAACTGTAAAGGCAAAATTCTTCGCAGACCAGCGTTATTTTGGCAACCCCGCCCCACCCCCTCCCCCTATGAAAAGCGAAACATATGAAATTTTGAGAACCGGCAAAATTTTCCATGCCAAAGTTTTCCGTGCAAGTCTATGATATAAATTGTTCAGCGATACAAAAGGAAAGCAAAAACAATCAGTAAATGAATCTATTTAACAACAATGGTGCTGATCGCTGGCTGCTCTTTGCTGCATGGATGATCGGGAAGACTACGTGTCGAATGCCTTAGAATGTATTCTTCTGTTGTCCATTCACAAGCCTCACCACTTCCAAATACGCAAAATATGATATTAGTGACGATCTGCAAAATTAATTGCTAAAAACTTTGGTGAGCTGGATTAATGAACGCGGGACCAACATATGCATATAGTCTTAATTCAGCCGCATCCACCCATCCACCCCACCCCCCCACCTCCTCTTTCTTCCTCCATCAGTTCTCGATACTTAAAAATTCCTAAACTATATAGAATGTTGATTATAAGTATCATGAGTTGCTTGTTCGTTGAAAAAAAAAAGCATTTTGTGCGCCTTCCTTTAGAAAATATTTTAATCCATTTCTTGCCATAATCATTCATGACATTGTCTACAGGAAATGCTTTGTTCCACCTAGTTAGAGCAACTCTCAACTTAGACTGCTCAATGGGCTTAAATTTAGATTTTTTTTTCAAACATTAAAAAATCTGTCGTTCATATTCATATGTATTAATAAGTAATTTAGTAAATATAAACTTTCCATCAATACTGACTACAGTACCGAAATAAAGTGAGAAAAAAGGAAGGATCGTATGAATAAGAAATTTCTCAACGTCGAACTTCTTAAGTGTATTTTTGAAATGCAGTGACCACGAGGTAAATGATCCTCGACAAGACTAGAGTCAAGTCTGAAGTTACTTTATGTCGGTGATTGCCACATGGATGAAATACTTAATATTTCCAAGCGAGTGGTCATGATCTTTTTCTATGCAGAAACCATGACGGCAAAGCAAAAACAACAAGGGTATTGGGAACTTCGTTTCGAAACTTGCTCATCATAAGTTATGGACGAAGTAAATGAGGCGCTTTCAAATACGTAATAGAACTCAAGGGAATGAGAGCGATTACTCGCATGTACTTCAAAAAAAAAAAGACGGAAAGAGGACTTTGCAAAATGGGTTTTTGGAAAAGCCGTCCGTGGAATAAGAATCCAAGGGAATGGAATGAACTGAAAGCATTGTAACGGGTACTAGCGAAAAAAAATTTTGCGTCATTGTAGATCTAATGTTAGCGAAAACGTATGTTCTATTCTTCACTGCACCATGCTCTACTTCGCTTTTTGCTCTACAGGTGGGAACCTCGCACATATAGATGTCTATTCTAACAGCTTTCCGTTTTATGGGTCATCGAGTGTGATATTCGTTTGAGTAAAATCTTTCAATACGGCTTACGCTTTTTCTCGGCATTAAGGGATCGATCAACCAAACAAGCACTAATACATAAGCCCAAATGCCGTAAGCTCTACTGCTTAGGAACGATGCGCTTTAATTCCGTTATGCAGTAAGAACTGTTAGATAAGAAATCCATTAATTAGGCGTACCAAGACGGCAGCTGTAGCAATGAAGATCCATGCCCATTGTTGTGGTGTATTTTGTGGTGCGATTATATTTTTTACGACTGGAACGAATAACATCGTAATCGCGATTCCCAACGAAACATTTCCGGTTACGAAATGACTAAAATATTCAAATAAATATCATCTTAGCTAAAATTTTTAAATTTCTGAAATAATTTTTTATTCTGAATAGGTGAGAAGCGAAATATATCCATTGAATTACGTTAACGCGAACTCTACAAGTTCAGCATGCAATAAGGAAGAAGATTAATTAAGATTTTCGCTTAATTAAATTTAAAATTTTATTAAAGTTTAATTTTAATTTCAATCTTAATTTTAATTGAATTTAATTTTAATTTTAATCAAATTTAAAATTTTAATTTAAATCTTAAGCTATCAAAATTTAAGAACTTGTTCGTTTTAAAATTAAGAACAAATAAAATTAAAATTTAAGAACTTAAATTTTAATAGCTTCGTTCGAAAAACGTATCTTGAATTCCACTACCTAAGGGAGTTCATTTCTGTTTGGGATTCTCTCCATTAATTTGTTCTTCGAAATCAAGGAATATTGGGAAACGGCTGTACCATACATATATTTCTAATTATGCTTCTATTCTTCTTCATTCTCTTTTATTTGGTTACGTTTCCGCAACGTTTCTTCGCATTTTAAGATCCATCGTTATCAGCGATATCAGTGATAATATTATGGACAAGGGAGAAAAAAAGAATTAGAAAAGACCTGTATTGTTTGGAGATTAACGGTCCAGATTTGAAGAAACCACCTGTTGTTGCACCAAGAATGCCAGCACTTACTCCCATAAGCACCATGCATAATGTCTATAAAATATTACTCATTTAAAGGAATAAAATCATAATTTTTGAAATAACGATAAGAAGACCATTAGTTAAGGGAGGCGTAAATCGTTTACCTGTAGATTAAAATAATGGTTCTTTTCACAATCTCAAGAAAAATGGCTCATGTGAAAAAATGTTTTTTTTCACTTTCTCGCTCTCCTTTTGTCGTTTATACTTGCACTTATTAAAAATAACTCTTAAGTGATCAACGTCAATTTTAACTTGAAAGTTTAATTTTTTCTAAACGAATGAAAATGCGCCACCAAATTTTCCATAGCATGTGTTCAATATCCGAAATTAACAGTAGCCCGAGATAAATGAAAACTGCAACTTACTTTATTCTCGGTGTTCATCAGCGATAAAATACAAAGCAATGTTGCTGAGCCGAAAAAAGCGATCGAATTGAAGAAGCGAAGTTTGTTGGTTTCCGAGAAGAATTTCACCTTATCGGATACAACACCTGAAATTCTTTGGAAACATTTTCGCTTTAAAAATCTTCGTTTTCCCTTTGTTTTTCCGGTTTAATGGAGAAAATAAAGAAAAAAATTTTGGTAAAGATAAATATTCAACAATAGTCAAAATCTCAAAGGAATAACTTCTTCTTGTTCTATCTATGAACGAATTCACATTTCTGTAGTGATGAATGTTTCTTCAGCACATGCTTCCTCGCACATTGCTACTGATATTCGGTCTTTTTATGTTTGAATTTAAAATAACATACTTGCTAGGCAGCATACATATTCCATCGCACTTTGTGTGATGGCAAATCAGTTAGTTTGCCGGATTTTTGGATTCTCAACAACAATGTTACTGTCACTATTTGCTTTTTTCAAAAAGGATACCTAAATCAACCGTAAAGGTCAAAATTAAAGATTTTTTAGAAAAAATTTGAAAAAAGAAATAAGAAAAAATGTATTTTTTTTTGTTAAAATTCATTGAACATACCGATAGCGAGTTTCATACAGAACTGTGCGAATGGTGCAAGCGCAGCGCTCAGACCAGTAGCATGTACTTGAAAGCCCAAAACTTTATTGATATAAATCGGTGAGAAGAGGAAAAGCATATTGACGCAAGTGAAATTGCCAATTGCTGCTATCCATACGGCCCATACGGCTGGAGTTTTCAATATTGCACCATAGGGAATATTTTTAAGATCCTTTTTGCTGAAAAAATTACGACGATTTAGTTTTTGATAATTTCATTTCTTTCGAATATCCTCCTAACTAATTCTTATCCGCCTTCTTTTAGTGTTGCCTTCGTATACCTAAACCCACCACATATCTTCGATTATTCGAATAAACTGAAATTAATTGTTAGCCAAAATTCTATCCTCCCAAACTTCATTTGCTACGAAAAAATTTCGCTGCAAAAAAAGAAGAATTACAGTGAAGTCATGAGAAATGATATTTCGTAATCCCCAAACCAATATCAGTCCTTTTGTGCGAGGGAAGTTCGAATAAACGATTTCATGTGTGCCAAAAATTAGCTAATAAAGCTTTGAGTGAGTTCAAGAAAATTCAGAATTGACTCCAAGTTGCACTTCAAAAAAAAAAACCATCTCAATAATTGGGGACGCAACTGTTCATGAAATTCAAGAAACAAAATAAACAAATCATAGTTGAAATTATTTCAGCTGTGCTTATTTCTTAATTCGCAATTCAGTTGCGTTAGTTTTTAAACAGTTTTCTTTCTTCTTTTTAAATTTTAGTTCCTTGCTACAGTTAGCAGCTATTGGAAATTGTTCGATTGTAATGAAAAATTTTTGAAAAACCTTTATTTTGATGGGCTTAAAAAGAGTAATAGGGAATATAATTAACGAAAACACTTACTTGGCGCGTATTTTACCGACCGCAATTTTATTAAACTCTGTATGGCTGACCATCGGATGTTTTTGAGGATTGTTTCGATAGAAGAGACCATACGTAACGAAAAGCAGAAGTGAAAGAATACCGTGCACATAAAACACGGATGGCCAACCGGTATACTCACAGAGTGTTCCTGATATCGGCATTGTTAGTGCTGGTGATAGTTGTACGTATGCAACAAGACATGAGACAAACATCCCATTCTAAAAAAAAAAACTTATTATAGAAAATGAAAATTAATAAGCAAAAAACACCAACTTTAAGCACTCGCAATCACTTAGCGGTAGGTGTTCTATTCGAAAAGTACAAAGATGCGATTTAAAATATTGCTAGTAAAGATGGGCTCTTATTGCTCGTCTAACAAATAAAAATTTTAAAAAGAAAAAACAAATTAGAATAAAATCATTTTAGAGATTTACGATATGAACAAAAAGCGTTCGTATAAATCGTCGCCAATAATTAACAACGATCACCAACAACGACAGCGCTTAGCGAAGTTCTCATAATGATCTTTGACCCATCGTTTCATGCCCATTTGATTTCCTTAGTTGCACTCTCTCAAACGAGAAAAGTATTTGATTAATTTTCAAATTTTCGAAAACAACTAATAAGTTCTTTTCGAAGCGTTTCAAAAAAAGCAACAGGAGATCAGAAACTAGTTTGTGTTGGTTGTATTGTCATTAAAACAATTTGATACCTGCTTGTAGTACGCCCATCGAGAGCAAAAACTGCCAATCACTGGGAAGTTAGCTGCGAATGCAACGCCTTGCAAAAAGCGAACTGCCAAGAAGTAATAGAATCCTGCCTAGAAAATTGGTACTTTTTAGTGAATATCTGTACACGATTTTTTTCAATTAAATATTCCTGGCTGTTCATTTGGTCAACTTGTAACATCAACATGTTGATCTGCTCCCTCGAAGCGATAAAGCAGACAGCCAGGTTTTGCATTATGGAACAATCATAGCAAGAAATACAACCATGACATTGTCTACTAGTTTTTCTACTTGCTTTTCGAGTGCATTTGGTGTAAATGTTCGATCAGTGATGATTTCGTGCAGAGTATTTTTAAACAGTTGGAGTAGTAATAATATTGTAGAAACAACTACTCCAACAACAGGATCGCCAGCTACACGAAAAGATTGATGCTTAGTGCCTAGGAAATAATGATTCCTGAAAAAGCAGCAGCATTCTGCATATTTCAAGAAATCTCATGAGCGCATTTTGCTTACTTCAATTGCCATTGGAATAAGACATGTAGAGACAGCAGTAAGAATCCCGAGGAATGTGAAAACGGTTCGAATACCGAACTGGTTGACAAGCGTAACCACTGGGAAATTGGCAGCTAATGCGGCAACTGCTACTGCCGAAGTCAACATAGACTTTTGATCTGAAATGTGAAACTTCTCAAAAGTGAAATAATTACTCCCAAATGGTGTAAAATTTACCATAAAATTTGTTTTAAGCAGTGATTTTCGTTGCCAATCTTTAGGGTTTTAAGTAAAAAATCCTTACCAAAAGTTTTTCAATCTTGAATGGTTGACACTTTTAGCATTGCGGAATTTTTCAATTTAAAGATAAACGAAGTTAACATATGTGGCAAATATATCGAAGAATTTTGCTGAAATACTGTGTAGATATTTTTCGTACGCATAATTGTTTATTTAACTATTCAAAATATGAGTTCCATAAGAAAAAGACCCGTCAAGTTTATATTAATTTTTATGTACAAAACAAAAGCTATCAGCACGAAAATTTAAAAATTAAATTTTGAATAATTGAGTATGAATTAAAAATCTTTAAAAAATTAATTTTGAATAGTAAAAATTTAAAAAACCAAAAAAACAGAAAAAAATTCAAAAATTTTGCTATTTAATTGAACGTAAAAATATCGACTTACAACTACTGAAAGTATATTGCATATTTGATGTATCGTTGGTTGTATTGTCGTCATCCTTGCCATTAGACGGTTCCATACAAATGACCGCAAAATTAAATGATAAAATATTCGACCTGAAATTTATGCAGCTGTAATTCGTTGCATTTTTCTTACGTATTCAATGATAGATCCATAATTTACACTGAATTAATTACCTACCGTTCATACAATCTTAAATCGTCATAATGGCGTTGTCGTATAGTTTAGTGTTCACGAAAATAATAATATATAAATTTTTTTCCCTTTTCATAAACTCAAAAAAATGTATTGTTTCAACTATGGAATAGATATTACGTGATTTAAAATCTCTCAGAAAACATGAGTCCAAATACTTGATATCATTCAGCTGATAAAAACTTTCGAAAGCAATAACTTATCATATGGTAAAGTGTTGATTATTAGTTTTACTGTTTGAAAGCGAATTTCAGAAATAACATTTCGGGAAACGATTATTGGTTCCGATTATGCTTAGAGGTTTCAATGAAATTAGATTTGCTTGGTTAGATCATAGAATTTAAGCAGACAATCAGTTTTGTGGTTCATTTTTCACAACGTTAAATGTGGGGGTTTCGAGACCTGATTCAAGACTACTAGTTATAACTGCCTACTTCCTCGTCTATTTTCTT
Source organism: Toxocara canis (assembly GCA_000803305.1). NCBI lineage: Eukaryota > Metazoa > Nematoda > Chromadorea > Rhabditida > Toxocaridae > Toxocara > Toxocara canis. The sequence goes on along the minus strand of JPKZ01000428.1, from coordinate 19,975 downwards.
TCAAATTCAGCTTTAATTTAACTGACCTGAAACACTAAATTTATAAGGTATAGTTGTAATTCGATTGGGGTCGTACTAAAGTTGTAGAATATGCAAAAATTCGACTCTTTCGTGTAGGCGTTGTAGCTGCAAAGTAAGAGCGTTATGCTGTTTCACAACTACACCAAAAAAAAATTAGACTTCCTCGCATTACGCCCGTTGACCTTTACGCATTCCAATTGTTTCAAGAATTTGAAGCCCTGGAATGTTAGGTAAGAAACGGACTAACCAAATGCTTGCGAGACAAAACAACACCAGAAGCATCATAACGAAACGTGTCCGTGTGCCGAAAATAGCCGTACGGCGATCATCATCTACGAAATTGACGGTTGATTGCGGACGCCCATCAGGTGAATCCCTAACGCGAACCATTTTTATGAAAAGATTCTGAAAAATTTTCCCGAAAATTTTCTCACAAGTTTTCAAGAGCATGCCATTTTTACACGTTCGTTTTTTTTTTCGTTCGCAACATAATAAAACAATTGATGGAAATAGAGCTTAGCAAAATGAAATTTAAAAGACGGCCGTTGATCTAAGCATAAAACTGATGACAAAAAAAGAAATGATCCATTCCTTCATCGATAACTGCTATTGCCAAGTATAGAAATTAGTTAATCCTTCGAGGGATTAGCGAATTCGCCATTTTCATTTGCTAATGTTGGAAAAAGACGTCGACACTCAAGCAGCTTATTCAATGCTTTCACAGATGAAAATGGTGGCTTAACAGCAAAATAATAGCACTCTAGATCGAGCGCTCAGATCTCTTTATATCACCCTCTCTTAAGCTCATGTGTGTCACGTTCACCTCGAGACACTTGCCAATGA